>JARPMJ010002492.1:87500-116771 GCA_033366665.1 Phoxinus dragarum
GCTCGCCCTGCCGGCCCCGCCCGAGCTGCTCGCCCTGCCGGCCCCGCCCGAGCTGCTCGCCCTGCCGGCCCCGCCCGAGCTGCTCGCCCTGCCGGCCCCGCCCGAGCTGCTCGCCCTGCCGGCCCCGCCCGAGCTGCTCGCCCTGCCGGCCCCGCCCGAGCTGCTCGCCCTGCCGGCCCCGCCCGAGCTGCGCGCCCTGCCGGCCCCGATCCAGCATCACGTCACGCCCGCCGAGCCAGTTCCTGAGCCGGGTGGTGTCTGTGACTGTTCCTGAGCCGGTGGTGTCTGTGACTGTTCCTGAGCCGGTGGTGTCTGTGACTGTTCCTGAGCCGGTGGTCTCTGTTGCTGTTCCTGAGCCGGTGTCTGTTGCTGTTGCTGTTCCTGAGCCGGTGTCTGTTGCTGTTGCTGTTGCTGTTCCTGAGCCGGTGTCTGTTGCTGTTGCTGTTCCTGAGCCGGTGTCTGTTGCTGTTGCTGTTCCTGAGCCGGGTGTCTGTTGCTGTTGCTGTTCCTGAGCCCGTGTCTGTTGCTGTTGCTGTTCCTGAGCCGGTTGCTGTTGCTGTTGCTGTTCCTGAGCCGGTTGCTGTTGCTGTTCCTGAGCCGGTGTCTGTTGCTGTTGCTGTTCCTGAGCCGGTTGCTGTTGCTGTTGCTGTTCCTGAGCCAGTGTCTGTTGCTGTTGCTGTTGCTGTTCCTGAGCCGGTGTCTGTTGCTGTTGCTGTGCCGTGGTCACCCGAGTGGTCGTCTTCGCCCTGGTCGTCTCCGCCATGGCCGCCCGAAGGACCTGCCCCGTCCCGGCCGCCTGCACAGCCGGATCCGACCTGGACGCTTGAGTGGTCATCCCTGCCGTGGCCGCCCGAGTGGCCGCCCGAGGGGTCTTCGCCGCCCTGGCCGCCCGAGGGGTCTTCGCCGCCCTGGCCGCCCGAGGGGTCTTCGCCGCCCTGGCCGCCCGAGGGGTCTTCGCCGCCCTGGCCGCCCGAGGGGTCTTCACCGCCCTGGCCGCCCGAGGGGTCTTCACCGCCCTGGCCGCCTGATGAACTGTCAGTTTCGCCCTGGCCGCCTGATGAACTGTCAGCTTCGCCCTGGCCGCCTGATGAACTGTCAGCTTCGCCCTGGTCTCCCAAGAATAAGCGGCCTGTCCCTCCCGTCCCGCCCTGGTCTGTCCCTCCCGTCCCGCCCTGGTCTTATGGAGCGTCTGGTAGCCGCTCCGTAGGGAGGGGGTAATGTCACATGTCTGTCCTGTCTTGTGATGCACATGGGTGTTTTGTCATTGTCTAGTCCCTCCCCCTTGTTATCTGATTATTGGTTTATTTGTCCCACCTGTCCTCCTCGTTACCCTCCTTGTTTGCCTCCCTATTTAGTCTACCTGTGTTTGCTGTCCTGTGCTCGTTCGTTGTACATGTTACGTGTGTTAGTCTGTGTTATGTTCTGAGACCTTGGATTTCCTTTGTTGGTTTGTTTATTTTATGTTTATCGTTATTAAACATTTTCATTTCACTCCGCACTTGAGTCCACTCTTACATTTTCCACTACCCACCGTGACAGATATCTGTTTGTGCGCAGTACCAAATGTTTAACAATACAAATGTGACTATTTTTTCAGGTCCATTTAACCTTTTTGTGAATTCTTGTAGATTATTTTTGTGTGTGTGTGTTCACACAGTAAGTGCCAAAACCTTTACCAAGTACCATTCCGATGAAGTAAAGAAGTAAAAAATTTTTGAAAAACAATAAAAAAAGAGCAGCACCAGAGGTTTAATATCACAGGATTGTGTTAGTAATACTTTTTTTCCTCTCTCCTTGTTTTAATTAGCTGGCTGCTGCAAGATAAGAAAATGAAACTAAGAACGACCTACTCTGGTTTCACAAGTGCTGTGAACTCGTACTTTAATAATCTGATTCCGAGAATCACACCCTTCCAGGTGCGCCCCCCCTTTTTTTATTTGTTGAAAATTATTAAATAAATGTTATTGTTAATTATTGTATTGAAACTGCCTCCATTGCTCTCCATGCAGTTTAAGAATGGAGGCCCTGTTATTGCTGTTCAAGTAGAGAATGAATATGGTTCATATGCGAAGGATGAGCAATACTTATCGTTCATCAAAGAGGTTTGGAATGAAATTAAATCATTATATTTTACTCTGCAATATGGTAATTTATTTATTTTATACATACAGTTTGTTCTGTAAATCAACAGGCGTTACTGTCCCGGGGAATTTCGGAGTTGCTTATGACATCAGATAACCATGAAGGGTTAAAATGTGGAAGGGTGGATGGAGGTAACGCTTATATATCCATTAATTTATTTAGTGTTCTCACTGCTTTTTAATAATGTGATATTCATAATCATTTAATTTAGTTTGTTTACATACTGTTCATTAGTTTGGGGTCAGAGAGATTTTCAATGTTCTTGACTGAAGTCTCTTATGCTCACCAAGGCTGCATTTATTTGACCAAAAATATTATCAAATAAAATGTTTTCTATTGTAATATATTTTAAAATGTAATTTAATCCTGTGATGCAAAGCTGCATTGTCAGCATCATTACTCCAGTCTTCAGTGTCACATGATCCTTCAGAAATGTAATTTGGTGCTCAAGAAACATTTCTAATTACTATTAATGTTGGAAACAGTTGTGCTGCCTATTATTTCTGTGGAAACCCATATTATATATATATTTTTTTTTTTCAGTATATTTGATGAGTATAAAGTTTAAAAGTTTACTTGAAATTGATTTTTGTAACAATGTAGAAGTTTAATGCATCCTTGCTGATAAATGTATTTAAATAAATACAAATCTTCCTGACCCTAAACGTTCAACAGTGGTGTAGTATAAGTAAAGTTCCTCTTCCACAGATTAAATGTAATTGTTCTCACTTCTTCTAAAAGTCTTGCAGACAGTGAACCTGCAGAGATTGTTGTCTGGTGACGTACAGCATTTAGCAGAATTGCAGGTCAGTACTGTATTTTAGAATGTTTTCACATTTTTAATTGTATTCATCAATTTACTTTGTTAAAATGGCCGTATCTGCATTTACATAAATCTGCTATAATTCTTACAGCCGAAGTAAAACCTCCTATACTTTATGAAGATGATATATGATAAAGAAACAATGAAATACCTACAATTAGTACATGATTATATAAAATACTAAATAACCTACAACACACAGTATAGGCAGCACACAAGAGATCTGAACATGTCTGAGAGCGTTTTCTGTGCCGCAGCCGAAGAAGCCGCTGATGGTGATGGAGTATTGGTCCGGGTGGTTTGATGTGTGGGGAGAACCTCATCATGTTTTCACTGCGCAAGGTATAAGATCTGCCTCATCAAAGTGGGCATGTAGACATGGACACAGACGGTCTACCAAGGCAGAGGGAAAAAACAAACCACCTAGAATAAGCACTGCCCTACTGTGAACTTACTTTTTGCATGAGACAATGCATGTATACGTGTATGAACAAATTTACTATTTGCATTGCATGATCCATTTTCTTGTCAGTATATACTTAACTGTGTGATAAATTCTCTCTGCTTTGACACAGAAATGATCTCTATAGTGCGAGAGCTTCTGGATCGTGGCATCTCCATCAATTTTTACATGTTTCATGGAGGAACCAACTTTGGATTCATGAACGGCGCAGTTGACTTGGGCAGCTACAAACCACAGACGAGCAGCTACGGTTCTGTACTTTTAATATTCATGACCACTGGGACAATTATAATGTACATATTAAAGGGATAGTTCACCCAAAAAATGAAAATTCTGTCATCATTTACTCATCCTCAAGTTGTTCCAAACTTGCGTAGTAGTGTTTCCATACTATGGAAGTCAATCTGGCCCATCAACTGTTCGGTACTGACATTCTTCAAAAAATCTTCTTTTGTGTTTAGCAGAAAAAAGAAATTCATACAGGTTTGGAAGAACTTGAGGATAAGTAAATTAGGACTGTATATATATATATATATATATATATATATATATATATATATATATATATTGCATATATAAATGCATGTATATATTTAAGAAATATCTGCATGTGTATACTGTATATATAATATATAATTAATATTTTATATAAATAACACTTTTTTTCTTAAATATATATATATTCATGTGTGTGTATTTATATATACAAAATAATTATACGCAGTCTACACACATATATTATGTAAACACAAACTTTTATTTTGGATGCGATTGATCAAAAAACCTTTGAAGGGCATTGTAACTGTGTTTTTAAGTAATTGGCACTTAAACATTGTCTCTTTTAGATTATGATGCTCCATTGACTGAGAGCGGTGATTACACAACCAAGTATCATCTCTTGAGAAACCTGCTGAGCAACTACAACAGTACGTTTCTACACTGTGATTACATTATCTGCTAGTTTAAAAATGTATTTATGTAGCTGAATCTCTCCATCCCTCTCTGCTTGTCTCTTAATCTCGGTCTGTCTCTATCTATGACAGAGGAGCCGATACCAGAGCCGCCAGCTGTGCAGAGCAGAAGAGCATATGAGCCAGTGGTTGTTTCTCATTACATTTCTCTATGGGAGAGTCTTCAGTGTGCAGAAACGGTAAGAACAACGTATCATATCACACTATAACATTCTTTATTTTACTTCTTTACTTCCCTTAAAGGGATAGTTTACCCAAAAGTGAAAATCCTGTCATCATTTACTCGCCCTCGTGTCCCAAACCCACAACACTTTCGTTCATCTTCGGAACACAAATGCATTTTTTAAATATTTTTTGTCCCTCCATTGCAATTTTCAAGCTTCAAAAAGTTTATAAACACATTGCAAACATAATCCATATGAATTGAGAAGTTTAAACCAAGTCTTTTGAAGAGAAACTTTATGATGAACAGATTCATATAAACATTGATCAATGTACTATACTTACACAGAGCTCATCAAATATGTTAATTTGAAGCAAACCTGTGCTTGCTTGGTACGTGAGCACAAACCTCATTGGTTTTCACATATCAAGTATGCGCATTTGGGCATTTGAGCTTCCATTTCATCATAACTGACCCAGTTTACATAATTTTAGGCCTACCATTAAATATACTGTTTCACTAGGAAATGCCATATTTGGAAAGCAAAGTGGTTTTGCAAATGCTGTTTCATGTTATAGGAAAAAACTAGAAAGAGGAGAACATATTTGGCAAGACATGTTCCCAAAAATGACTAAACACTATTTGTCCAATAGCATTTCCGAGCTGATGATCCTGTCAGCATGGAGAACCTTCCTGCAACCACAACAATGGTCAGTCCTATGGGTACACACTCTATCAGACTGACATTTATTCAGGTGGAGAACTCAACTCAAGGAACCATGTTCATGACAGAGCTCTGGTAAGATCTTTTCTTATCTATTTAGGCCTTAATTTCAGGATATAATAGATAACAATAACAAACAAATAAAATCAAAGAGAGAACTGAATTCGAATTAATTCTAATCTCTTTTGAAGGTGTTTATTGACAGAGAACTGATTGGTGTTTTGGACTATAGAACTCAGAAAGTTACAATATCTCACAGTAAGGTAAATATGGTGCATTGTTGGTATATTAAAAGTATTATTGGTATAATACTGTTATTATTATATTACTATTATAAAAGAAAAAAAGATTTGAGCACTAGCTCATTTTCCTTCTTTTACTTAAAACAATAATTTTTCTGAATGTATTAATCTTGCGCCTAATTACATTTTTGCAGAGTGAGAGGACCTTGAGTTTGCTTGTTGAGAACTGTGGGCGAGTGAACTACGGTCCAGCCCTGGACAACCAGCAGAAAGGTGTGATAATGTCATTTTTATTTGTATTAAATCAATATTGTTTAGTTGTATGTCACACAGTACTGTAATATATATGATAAGGGGTGTAGTGACCATAACATGCAATTCATTATTGTTTTCATCCACACAGGGCTTATTGGAGATATAACTCTGAACGATGTACCTCTAAAAAAGTTCTCCATGTACTGTTTGGATATGAAAACCAGTTTCATAAACAGGTTCATTCTGAGTGTTTGCTTCTGTATTGTGTCTTAAGTGTATGGAAGCTTGTTTCCATCAGTTTGATGAGCCTTAGCTTAATATTTTCTAATTATAAATAAGAAATGATCATTATTGTCACGTCTGAGGGCACTCCTCCCTAGTCCTTTGCCATTTCATCATGAACTACATTTCCCATAAACCTTTGCCTGGGCTCATTATCGAGTGATTAAAATCTACCAGTGTGTCATTAACCTGTTAATGTCTGTGTATATAAGCCTTGTGTTTTCTCTCACTCTTTGTGAAGTCTTGCTAGTGTCACAATGCATTTCTGAGCGCTCGCTCTTGTCATGGTTTATAGTCTGATCTCCTCCCCGTTTGCCTGTGTCTTGGACTCTGTCATTTATCTGAGCCGCTTAGCGCGCTCATGCCTTTGCACGAATCTCACTGAAAACAATGAAATCCAAGTGAATCCAGAAAACCAGGAGAATTCAGGAAAACGGGCAGAAGATCAAGAACATAAACCATAGCTGCGTTTCCACCGCAGGAACTTTCCCCAGGAACTAGGGACTCTGTGTGTTTACTTTTTCAAAGTTCAGGAACTTTCAGGGGTGGGACTTGGGCGCTGAACATGCTGATTGGTTGAGTTCATGCCGCATTTTGATTGGTTGACTCAACGACTCAAATAGTTTTCCTGGGACAAATTGTTCTGGGTAATTTCGGTGGAAACGTGGCTCATGACAAGGGAAACGAGAGAGAGCGCTCAGAAATGCAGTGTGATATTTGTAAGACTTTGCAAAGAGTGAGAGAAAACACAGGGCTTATATACACACTACACAGACATTAATCATAGGTCCAAAACTGAATCTCTCAAATTTGATTAGACTGCAGTCACTGAAGTGGATGTCTGTCGGTCAGAAGCCCACCTACCCTGCGTTTTTCACGGGAACCCTGGTTGTGGATCAGCCCACCGATACTTTTTGTGAAGCTGCCGGGTGAGATTCATTTCATTTTCTACACATTTACTTTTATCCTTGACTGACATGTTTCCTCACAGCCTTAGAACACAACAAATCATGTTGTTCTGTACTGTTGGCAGAATTGGAGTAAAGGAGTGGTTTTTGTGAACGGGCAAAATCTTGGACGCCACTGGTGGGGTTGGTCCTCAGAAAGCCCTCTATCTCCCCGGTCCCTGCTCAAGAGTGGAGATAATGAGGTGACTGGCTGTGTGTCAATCTGTAGGCAAATAAACATTTCACTGTGGTGAAGTATAGCAAAAGCCATAAACCGGTTCTAGAAAAATTATTTTGCATGCATCAATAATAAAAATCTGTCTTCCTTTAAATCTATGAAATGCGATACATGTCAATCTTTTCTATCTTTTTCTATCTATAGATTGTTGTTTTTGAGGAACTCAAAGCTGCGGAAACAATCCATTTTGCTGAAAATCCAGAATATAGCAAGACAGTCGAAGTATCTACACAACTGTTTTGCACCCTTCTTTGAAAGACACCTGCAGTTTTAATAAAAACAGCAGATCTAAACATAAATTACTTGAGGCCAGACAAAAGGGTGAAAATTGTGTAATAGTACATCACCTCCCCTTTTGATTTATCACAGTATATTAGAAAATAGTTTTGCATTGCAAATTTTCTGAAATGTTGTTTAAATATGTCAATGATGTATTATCTAATTATGTGCTAATTTGCATACATTTCCAGAGCAGATATCTAAACATTGGATAAAACCAGGTTTAAATTTCTTGTTTCATTTTCTTGCCATATTTGAGTTTAAGTTTTTACAAACAGAATTTTGGATGTCACTTTTTATCACTCTATACATCAGAAAATACTGTCAACATCCAGAAAGCCTAATGTATTTAGGAATAAAAATGTATAAATTAAGCGAATGTTAAATGAACAAATCCCTCTGTAAAAACTTTCAGAAGCATTTGGTGAATGTAAGTGCTACTGATGTGTGAGGAAAACAGCCTTTAATGATATGCATTTTAATTGAAATCTACAGATGGAAATAGCTAAAGTGTAATAAAATAAACACTATATTCTTACTACTAACCTTAATATTCCTTGTGTACTAACTGTATGAATTAATCACTGATCATACACATAACATAAGCACAACATACATTAGTTGCAACAGGATTTTCTAACACAATAACATGCTACACTTAAAATGCCATAATAACCTCATTTCAGACTACCAAATATATATTTTTTATTGATGATGTAAAGTAGAAGTTTTTCTGACATTTCAGAAGTCTACAAAAAAATAAAAAGATTCTGGAAGAACGTTTTGTTTATGTTTTATTATGACAGATAGGCTATGTACGAATGCGTAACCTGCAGGACATAAAGGTGATGCTCCAGTCAAAGTTCAGAAGTTATTTTGTTCTTCTGAGGGCATTTCAATGTCTTACGGTGTCTCCTGCATTGATTGTGATCATTTAAATAAATGACAAAATACATGTTTATGCCTGCGTAATTACAACTAAAAACACACTTAAGTAATAAAATAATAAACAAAACAACCACGAGTTTCCTGGTGGTTGTACAGATCTACAATGACGGAGTTACGTTACAGCCTTCTATTGGATGACTGCGCTGTCAATCATGTTACGGCACAGACTGCTATTCTCAAATGAATTAACGTAGAGCGCTGAATGAGCCAAGCAGAGACAATTACTCAAACAGCGTAACAGTTGTCCCGCCTATTGCGTACCTCTCTCTCACTCTCGGTCCATTCAGCGCGTTCATCGGCTTCAGCAACACCTGCAGAAGGGGAAGAAGGAGCTGCCAGGTAGGTGTTGTTTAACCTTAACAAGGCCTTGTCAAGATCAAACATGACAGCGTGCTGAATATAATGACCATAATCTCGCCCTTTGTCCAGTAACTGCACGGTAAAAGTCAATTTTGTAGCCCACGACATTGTAAGCGGCTTTGTTCTTTAATTTGTTTTGCTGGGCAGGGTCTCTAACTGGCAGGTGGACATTAGGTCGTAAACCACCCACCAATCCACTCTAGCGATGGACATTTCCGTGGTTTTGGGCTGCTCTCTAAGTGTTGCCCTTGGGGAGTGATCCTTGTGTCTTATAAACTGGGCTTACTTTACCAGCTATTCCATAAGGTATGAATCTATCTATCTATCTATCTATCTATCTATCTATCTATCTATCTAGTCTATCTATCTATCTATCTATCTATCTATCTATCTATCTATCTATCTGCACAGTGTGAGACTTTCATCTAGTTATACAGTTAAACTAGTTTGAACATATCTGCCTGTCTGTCTCTCATCTTATATAACCATAACTGCATAAAAATAAATAATTGCCAACTACCAAATCAAGAAGCAGTTTCTTGTATAATCATTTTTAAAGTATATGTGACAGGTACAGGTACTGTGTTCTTGCAGCAGCAGAAGGAAATGAACAATTTATTTGTCTTACATTAATGTACATTTCCTGAAGTCTTATAATAGCTTTGTGTGAGGTACAGAATATTATTTGCGGTGTTACTCACTGAAAACTGTTAACTTTTGCGAGTGGTTCGAGCCAGTGAGTTGAACTCAAGAGTCTCATTTGTGAACAAATTATTTATATATATATATTTTTTTTAACCTGATCAACTGATTTATTAGGAAAGATCTGACACAAAAAGCGATTAATTCATGAATCAGACATCACTATTTATTTTATGAACTCTCATGAAGTCGAGCAGGAGCTCTAATTTTTTTTTAAACGTGAATGCTCAAAAGAAAATGTCTTTTTTTCTCTAGTGTACACTCACAAAAATAAAGGTTCATGCAGTAGAAGAACCATTTTTGGTTTTTATAAAGAACCGTTCAGTGAACAGTTCTTAAGTGTGAAGAATATTTTAATAACCTGAATAACCTTTTACCACTACTATGTAGAAACTTTTATGCAATGGAAATTTTCCATGGATGATAAAGCTTCTTCATGGAACCGTGTAGAGAGATCTTCTATATGCATGTTATAGATCTTATTGTGAATTTGGGCCTCATAATGTTTAATCAACATTATAACTGGATCTTCCAGTGAAAATGACAGACTTCTCTCTGGCGACGTATGCAGGACTTCTCCAATCATTTATTCCTTTTAAACTCCGCCCCTTCAAGCTTGAGTTAATCTTTCTTCATTGTTTAATGCAACGCCCACATCTCAACATCCAATCAACAACCATTGCACAGAACGAGTTTCTATTCTGATAATCCGTTATATAATTTCTATTCAGAAAAGAACTGACTACTTTTATTGTTCATCACTCTAAGACAGAGAGACAGAGCCCTCGACATGGAGGAGAGAGTGTGGCGGAGGTTTTGCGGGCTCATGGGGTCAAATTCGTCTTCACATTGGTGGGAGGACACATCTCGCCCATCCTGGTGGCCTGTGAGAAACTGGGCATCCGCATCGTCGACACTCGCCATGAGGCCACAGCTGTGTTTGCTGCCGATGCCGTAGCAAGACTTTCTGGTAAGCTCATAAACAGAAGCGGACAGATCACATCTTGTCAGAAGCAGTAGAACAGGGTTTCTCAAACTAGGTCCTGGAGGGCCACTGTCCTGTACAGTTTAGCTCCAACACTGATCAAACACACCTGAACAAGCTAATCAATGTCTTCAGGATCACTAGAAACTCACAGCTAGGTGTGTTTGATCAGGGTTGGAGCTAAACTGTGCAGGACAGTGGCCCTCCAGGACCGAGTTTGAGAAACCCTGCTGTAGAAGAAGCTGAAAATCTTCTGTTTTGCTGTTTAGGCACTGTCGGCGTGGCTGCGGTGACGGCGGGGCCGGGGCTGACGAACACAGTGACTGCGGTGAAGAACGCTCAGATGGCTGAATCTCCGCTGCTTCTGATTGGTGGTGCTGCTGCTACGCTCCTGCAGGTCAGGAAGTGCCTTATAGAATATGAGTCACGTACACCTCCTGCGCATGTCACCTGCGTATTTGCTCTTTGCTCTGGTTATCTTTTCTTCATATTTCTTTCTGTGTCTTGTGCAAACATTAGATATTATCTCAACTCAGGGGGGATTCTCAGGGAACTATCCTTGACCCATGACAGCGAGGATTTGGTTATAAAAACTTTAAGGGGAAAGTCACCCAGAAATGACAATTCTGCCATAATTTCCATACCCTCATGTCAGTCCATACCTGTATGACAGAGGTCTTCAATCGTGCTCCTGGAGGGCCACTGTCCTGCAGAGTTTAGTTCCAACCCTAATCAAACACACCTGAGTCAGCTCATCAAACTTTTTTAGGATTGCTTGAAAATACAAAGGCAGGTGTGCTGAAGCAGGTTGTTACTAAACTCGTCAGGACAGTGGCCCTCCAGAAGCACGATTGAAGGCCTCTGCTGTATGACAAACAAGTTTGATTACCATTGACTTCCATTTTATGGAACAACCCAGATGCCACAGACATAAATAATTTCCCACAGCGCTGCATCTAGTAATGTACCTATTGTACCGAAAATGTGCCAGTTCACACCAAAAATGATAACAATAATGATACCGCATAACGATAAATACAAAGTTCTGTCATGAAACTCTAGATAGCGCAGGATGATGGGTGCTTCTCAATCTAACTCAATGTGCTAGCAATCACATCATTCTCTACAGGACACAGCTGATTGGTTCCTGGTGCATCAGCAGCCAATGAGCTCGCTGCTCAAACTTTCAAATACTTAGTCAGTGTTTGCTGTAGTAGTTTGCAGCGTGCTTTCAGAAACCCCTCACCTTCCCCAGCTCCACCTGTATAGATCTGCTATGGTTAATTCATGTGTTATATGTCTTACATGCTCACAGCAGTGTGTCTGTGTGTGTATCGGCAGTAGCAAGTCCTGCACTTGCTCTGTAGCAGCAATAATCAACAGCAGCGTAGCAGATCTATTCTGCCAATACCAAATACATTAACATGGTCATATCCATTACCATGCCAAACCCTCAGAGAGTTGTCATGACAGAACTATATTTGCATCCACACCAATGCTCAGTAGCGTTATGTTAAAGCCTGTCGCTTTAAATGCTCAAACTCTTTAAGGTTGGGTGGATTCTGATTGGCTGTCAATGTTTTTATCATCCATCAGCTGGAATTTGTTTTTCTAAAAGTGATTCCAATAATATTGTTTCTTTGCGCAGTTATAGTTATACAACTCAACTTAGAATTAGAATGATTATTAAAATGTATATACATTACAAGTTTCTTAAAACGTAACATTATAGTTATCAGGCTTGATGTGAACTAGGTGTTGCACAGACTAGTCAACTTTAATGCTCTGCCATGACGCTTTAAGCTTGATTTTTACTAGTCGCTGTATATATACTACGCATTCATGGCCTATAGAGGGCGCAACAGGATAAGAAATCTT
This sequence comes from Phoxinus dragarum, assembly GCA_033366665.1. NCBI lineage: Eukaryota > Metazoa > Chordata > Actinopteri > Cypriniformes > Leuciscidae > Phoxinus > Phoxinus dragarum. The sequence continues at coordinate 99,903 of JARPMJ010002492.1, forward strand.
TAAAGTCCACTTTTTCCAACTGTTAAAATGACAAATAAATGCGTACTCCATGAGCGCTCCACAGGATATGTTTGATTATATCATCTGGCTCCTCAAAATTGATCGAGAATCAATGATCGTGAATGCACGTTTTAAACAGCTGATTGTACACGCAAGTTAATCACCGTTCTAAACTAATGCACTGCTGCATTATAATGCGCACACATCACGGCACGCGCACAGAATCATTCAGTAGCGCGGAAAGGTATTGTCAACACTGTTCTGTGATTTATCAATAAAATAGCTTAGAAACTGAAAAGTTCTAGCATATATTTCTTAAGCCGCGTTTCCACCGAAATTACCCGGAACAATTTGTCTCAGGAACTTTTTTCCCAGGAACTTTTTTTGCCCCAGACCGGTTGCTTTCTGCGTTTACACCGCGGTCTAAAGTACCGGGAAGATTATAAACTGCGCTCGACTGCTCCTCCCAGTCTGCGACGGACAGTAATCAGTTTTGAGCGCCACATTTATAATAAGTATGGAGGAGATTCAAACTGTGCTGCAGTTGTTTGTGATGTTTCGGTTTACTAACGAGAAAATTAACAAAGCGGCAGAAAAGAGACGAGCACTGATACTAAAGCGTGTTCAGAAAGCTGGTAATGCTAGATATAAAATTAGACGATGCGGACAATGACCGTGAGATGGCTGGGACGAACGCGCAGTAAATTTCCTGTTACACAAATATGCTTAATAAAGCCTGAACCTCGTAGTCGGTCCAGCTGTGTTTTTTTTTTGTTTTTTTTTCATATCTGCAGACAGACAACTCTTACTGCATGAAGCCACGAACCGCAATAGATTTTTTAAAATGGCGGTTAAAATAGAATGCCGTGTGGAGTCATCCAATCAAAATGCGGCGTGAACACAACCAATCAGCATGCTCAGCTGTCCCACCCCCGAAAGTTCCTGAACTTTGAAAAAGTACTACCTCGCCAGCAGGGACTTTCGGAGGGGGAAATATTTACCCGGAACTTCATTTTGATTCCTGCGGTGTAAACACACCGAGTACCAGCCCAAAGTTCCTAGTTCCTGGGGAAAGTTCCCGTAGTGGAAACGCGGCTTTAGTAACTAAAACCCACTGCTTAACTGTTAGCAGAGAGACGCTGCCAGGTGCAATTCACACACAATCACTTTCTCTCACAGTAATGCATTCATGTAATCTTTACTGTGCTACTTTATCTAGAATGAGCAATAATCTGTGAGAAATATTATGCCCCAAAGACAAAAGAACTGATAAAAATAACTGTTATGTAGGGAGCTGTGTGAGATGCCATAGCTGTGCTCAATGCAAACAGCGTTCGAGTCTCAGCTCGAGGTTCAGGCTTATTTGTTCATTAATGATGTCATCAGAGACTAGTCAAGTCGACATAAACAAATCTGAAGTCGTTCAACCCTTATTGTAAACGGGGCTTTTTTCAGAGAAATAATTGTTGGGTGTCAATTGCATCATCCTCTATTCTTTGTCATTAATATAATGTGCGACTGTTTCATTACAGGGTAGAGGTGCGCTACAGGATATTGACCAAATGTCCCTCTTCAAGCCTCTCTGCAAGTTCTGCGCGTCAGTGAGGACCGTGAGAGAAATTGTTCCCACCGTGAGAAAAGCCTTGGCCGCCGCACAGTCTGGCACACCAGGTACACCAGCGCTGACATTTACCCATCCCTCTTATCTTGTCTCCTTTTGCTGAACTTCACTGTACTGACAGTGAAATACCAATCACATGATTTGTGCAAATCTGAGGAGGTTTTTTGTGGGGTGGGTGGCTTTATATGAACATATCTCTGAGGGGAACTGAGTCTTTAGAGAACTTAATTAGTGCCTAATAAAGTTATTTATAAGCGCAGTGCTGCTTTGTGTATGGGGTAACCGGGGTAACGGCTGCATTTCTGCTTATTATATAACTGACGCCTACTGTAAATTGTAAACGTCGGCCACTTTTATTTAGACCAATGCAAATATATATATATATAAAAATATATATAATCATTTGATTTATACTTTGATACGATTGATACTTTGATTTATTATTTTGACTTTTCTCTTTTGTCTTTTTAAACAGTAGTTTATTGGCTAAGATATTAGGTTTATAACTGTATAAAAAATAAAAAAAAAGTTTGTCAACTATTATTTGAACTGTAAAGCCATTTTTACCATCATTTTACAGTTTGATTTTTCCATAGACATTGGTTTCAAAACTACATAGCTACCTAAATGTGTAGTTCTATTCTAATGTCAGACTTTTCTATTACGATTCTACTGGTGAATCCAATTCTCAATTTTATTTTAAAGCAAAGTGAATTCCATTCTTGAATTATTTAGTTACATGTAACTGAGCCCTGTTTGTAAATCTGTGAGTGTAATTCTATTTCTTTGATTTCTTTGACAGGCCCAGTGTTTATAGAGTTTCCCATAGACACACTGTACCCTTACCATGTGGTGGAAAAAGAGTTTGCCCCTAAAAACACTCCCAAAGGGCTGATGGGAAAAATCATTGCATGGTATCAGTATTCACGTACTATTATTCTCACAGCTGATCTTGTTATTAAATGACAAGTGATTACATTTAGAAGTGTTTGAACTTTTATTATTTGTTATCTTTCAGGTATCTCAAGAATCATTTAACAAACTTGTTTGCTGGAGCTTGGGAGACGCGTGATCTCTCCCCACTTCCTGTTCACATTCCTCATGCCACAGAGGATGAGGTAAAGCTTGTCTACACTGTTGTGGCATATTTCTGTAGATGCAGTCATAGTTATACAGTTACTCTGTAGATGCACCTGATCAATTATATGATAATGATTCAAGAATTGCTTTATCCTTATCATCAAGTCTCAATAAAGCACATAACATAAACTACACCAGTGAAAACCCCAAAGCTGAAGGAGAAATGTTGAAATGTTGACTTCTGCCCCAAATACACAAGATAAGATCACGTTGCACTTGAATGGCTCTTGACTGACCCTTTACTCTTCGCAGGTCCAAAGGTGTGTGGAATTGGTGAGCAGAGCCAAGAAACCTGTCATACTGCTAGGCAGTCAGGCAACATTACCCCCCACACCAGCAGATGATGTCAGGTACATTTCATACTTTCTCTTCACATGTTCTTTCAACAGTTCAGGGGTCGCCTTTCTGGGTTTGAACTTCTGACCTTGAGGTCACCAGTCAAGATTTACCCAGCACAACACCTACCCTAAATTAAACATTTAATACTATAAATAAAATGTAAATGTAATAATAAAGAAATTGTGTTTAAAAAAATGAAATGCGCACGGATAAATTATTAACTAAGATTTACAACATGCAGAAAATAGTTAGGATGAGTTTTTCTTTTCATGCCGACTTTAAGATCCTAATAAACGTAAATTTAGTGTGTGTGTTCAAACTTTTGATTGGTACAGTATGTATGGAATACATTGATCAAAGAAAATGCGTTTGGTTTGTAAGAACAATTACAAAACAACAGCAAATTATATACATTATTGATCAAAAGCCTTTGACTCAGATAAAAGCCCCCATAAATTGTGCTTGTCGATAACTCAGTCAATGTTTAGTCACAAGATTTTTTTTTTGTATGTGTCTCACAGAAATGCCTTAGAATCTTTAGGCATTCCCTGCTTCCTGGGCGGAATGTCCCGAGGGATGCTGGGAAAGAACAGTCCACTGCACATTAGACAGAACAGGAGAGATGCCTTAAAAGATGCTGATCTCGTGCTGCTGGCAGGTGGGAAACAGCGCCAGCTACTGTACAGTTGGAATGTGTGCAGAATTTGTGTTGTGTTCATTTCTTTGTATGTTTTGGAAAGTCTGGGAATATTAGTGAAATTTAAAATTGTGATTTCCAGGCTTCTAAAAAGTAAAAAGTAAAATCATGGACATTAATAAAATATTTACATTTATGGGAAGTGGAAAAGTGTGAGTTTTGCATAGTTCTTGTTCCTGAGTGCATTTGTTTTGGTGTATAGGTACGGTGTGTGATTTCAGACTGGGTTATGGAAAAGTGCTGAACAGACGGAGCAAAATCATCGCAGTCAACAGAGACAAGAGTCAGCTGCTAAAGAACTCAGACATGTTCTGGAAGCCAACAGTGGCCATTCAAGGTGAACAATACATTGTATTATGACGCTTTTCCTCGGTACGGTTCATACAGCACGGCTCTGCTCGCTTCGCTTTTCCACTGCGTGGTACTACTTGGCTCGGCTCGGCTCGCTTTAGCTCGGTTTGCTTTTCCACTGCAGTTAGTGCCGCTTCAAAGTTGGTGGGATTATACACTGATCGTTATAGTTGCGCCGCTCCGCGTCAACCAATGAGAGAGGAGCGCCTGCACTTCGTCCACTGACCACGATTCAGCCATTTCTTTTTTTTTTTTCAAGCAAGTAGTTTGTGGCTGTTACTGGCTATTTAAATCTAGCGGGTTTGGTGTCTCGTGTCGCAAATACAATTACGCTGGTAGTGACCATTTTGTCTGACCAATCAGTGATCTGCAGTGTTTTCACGTCACATGTCACGGCTTAAACGAATTAGTGAACCAATTCCCTAAAATGAAACTTAAAAGATATATAACATATACTGCTATTTGTGTTACATGACAAGGTTTTCTTTTCCCAACTGATTCAGGAGATGCTGGTTCCTTCCTCCTGCGTCTCTCGAAAGCCCTGAAGGGACACAGATGTCCAGAGGAATGGCCTCAGAAACTGAAAGAGGGAGATGACATCAAAGAGAAAACAAACAGGTGATCTTATTCCAGCCGTTGTAGTGGTGCTTAGATTCATTGACTGTGGAGACTGTGGTTTCCAGGCCATAAACACATTACGTCACCGCTCGTTCTTCAAGTCTGTGGTTCACGACGGGCTCCACTTTGCTGGGCATTCTGGTGGAAAAGAAGCTGACCTACACAACATAGCCAAACACCACATACACAACTGTTATACATTTAAAAACAATTTGCAGTAATCCCTCCTTTTAATTAAAAGGTGTGACCATATACTTTTGGCATGTTTGATGCTATCTATCCATATATTTTATGTTAATGCCCTTAAATGATGTTTTGTCCTCAGAGCGAAAGCAGATGAGAAGACAGAGAGGCATTTGAACCCTTTGAGTGTTTTGCACCGTGTGGATGAGCTCTTGGCTGAGGACAGTATCATCGTGGCTGATGGGGGGGATTTTGTCGGCAGCGCTGCATATATCATGAGACCACGAGGCCCACTCCGCTGGCTGGATCCAGGTTAGACACAGAGCCATCACAGAACAAAGAGTGACATTTGTCTTTGGTCCTGACAAGTGTCATTAAAATAAAAGAAGATTAGATAAACATATTGTACTTATTTTTGTATGAACAATCATAAAGAAAGAATAATTTTCTTAACCAGGTTAACAACACGTATTAAGACATGTAACACATAAGAACATAAGTCAATTTTAAGACATGCAAAGTCAAGTCACCTTTCAAGTGAGGTTGTTTCAAAGCAGCTTTACAGTGATAACAAGAAAATTATGCATTTTTGCTTATGTTCAGCTGACGTCAGTTCAGTATTGATTCAGTTCCGTTGTAAAAATCATCATTTGTTAAATTAGTGTCATCTATTTCATCTATAAAGCAGTTCTGCAAAAAGAAAAAGAAAAAAAAGATGTCATAGTATTCTAACGCCATGCTTCCTAATGATATCTCCCAGGGGTAGCATGTACAGGGTGAAAAACAATGGTCCTAGTACTGAGCCTTGAGGTACTCCATACTAAACTTGTGATCGATATGATACCTCTTAATTTACTGCTAGAAATTTGGTAACAGTCAGATAAGTATGATTTGAACCATGCCTATGCATTTCCACTAATGCCAACGTAATTTTCGAGTCTATTCAAAAGATAGTATCAAATGCAGCACTAAGATCCAGTAACACTAATGGAGAGATACAACCACAGACGGATGATAAGAGCAAATCATTTTTAACTCTAATGAGAGCAGTCTCAGTACTATGATACGGTCTAAATCCGGACTGGAAATCCTTGGATTGGAAAGGAACTTGGTTGTAAAGATACTGCCTTTTCTAGTATTTTTGACAAGAGAGGTGGATTCGAGATTCGAGGTCTGTAATTATCTAGACATTAATCTAAAATTATATTAACAAATGAATGCTGTAGTTAGTGCTAGATTTTACCATCTTTGCCGGTTAGTGAAAGTTAAACCGTTTTTAAGTTTTGAAACTGTCATTAACACTTTTATCTGTACGGCGGATTCAGAGTGCAGCTGCCCATCTACTTACGTGACCCTGCAAACACGACCATATAACACCTATTTTATGCTCACTGCACTGGTTGTCAGTCCGTTACCGAATTGATTTCAAAATTCTTTTATTAGTTTATAAAGCTCTTAAAAATTTCTCACCGATCTCTTTATAACCCGTCCAGATCACTATGAAACTGTCAGCTCCTGTTTGTTGAGCTTTCGCAGTAGCCGGCCCTAAGCCTGGAATAATCTGCCACTGTCTGTCAGAAAAGCTCCTATGTTAGCCGAGTTCAAATCTATGTTAATAAATTGAAATTGAATTGAATAATTCTCTAGGATCAGGTTGCATTAATAACCGCCAGCTTAACAGTATTTGGTACCCTAATGACAATGATGAATTATTAATATTAAGAGGAAGATCTATGACTTCTGGAAGCATCCCTTTAAGTAGTTTAGTCGGTATAGGTTTTAACATACATGTGGTTGATTTTGATTAGTTTAGACTATTCTTCCTCTTCATTGGCACCAAAATTGTTCCTCAAACTAAGGGGTCTATACCATGACGTCTGATGCGATACTGTAGTAGACGGTTGCATGGTTATAATTTTCTCTCTAATAGTGTCAATCTAGCAAGTAAAGAAAGTCATTACTGCTGTTTGGAAACATCTGAAGTTAAAGCTTTATTTCTCGTTAGATAAGTTATAAAGTAATGAATGGGTTAAATAAAGACACAACTGTTGCATACTGTACAGGAATAAAACTTTTATTAATTTTATTGATTTGACTAGTTACATTAACTTACCTCAAGCTGCCTTGAGATTCCAGCTGAGGATGATTATGATGACAATGTTCATACCGCTTCTGAGGGCTCATCTCGAAAAAGTAGTTGTATGAGACTTCCCAAACTTTAAATATTATTTACAAACTAAGAAATGTATTTCCAGTATAAAGCACAGAGAACCACATTCAGATCACTCTCCAAAATTCGTGTCACTGAAGCCTCTACTTCCAGTTCAGAGCTGCCCATCCATATCTACGAGAGCCAATGAGAGTAGAGCACTTTTTAGCCCACCCTCACAAGAAGTTTGTGCTAGAATAGTGAACAAAACGTTGGTAAAGGGAAAACTTTGAAAATGTAAATGAAAAATCTGGCATTGATTTCGTTTTACATTTTAGTATGATGACTATAGTATTTCATTCATAATCCATGATTTGTGAAAAGTAAGCTTGGAAAATTTTTGAATAAAGAATGCTGTTTATTTAAATAACATGTTGCATTTTTGCCATTGAGTTCATTGGTTTCAGTTTGTCTTCTTTCCTCATTGTGTGTTTGTGTCAATTTCATGAAAAGCTCTTTTTTGGCTCAAATCTGATTCCATAATAATCTCCAGCTCTATTTCTTTTTTTCTCCAAAACTGACAAATGCACTCATAGTCTTTGTGTCTTGTGGCTTGTCTTTGCACCAGGGGCTTTTGGGACTCTGGGTGTTGGAGGAGGATTTGCGTTGGGAGCTAAACTTTGTCGACCCGAGTCTGAGGTAAGATATAGAGCTTGAGTGATCGAATAGAATTCAAGCATAGTTCAGGCAGACCACTGATCACTAAACTACACCAGCTGACGTTCAACTGATTTGTTACTCCACCTACACTAATCAACTATAGTATTTAAGCTCATTCAACGAATGCTCCGCAGTCTGTCGCACAGATATTTACACCCACCTCCTAGCTTCTTCACAATAGAGCAGTGGATGCTGTATAGAAACATTTGGTTATTAAAAGGCTTGGGGGGTTTGTGTCTCAAGGATGTATCTCAAGCTGTCTAGTATCTGTCAAGCACCTTAGAGCCTAACTGTACGTTCACACCGCGGCCGGCGAGAGCGGCAAAATTCGCTCTCGCCGCCCTGCCATCGACGCCGTGAGATTCGGGGATTCTCTGACGCTCTGACGTAGATTTTAGAATGCGTGATTTTTTAAAAACTTAATTTAAAGGAGCCGCAAAGCAAATAAGAACTGAACATAAATCAGTATCCTATTTTGTGCATACTGGCTACACGTAGGGTATAAGTTAACCTATTAAAATCTTTTAAATGTGAAAGTAACAAAACACCAACCATTTCAGACACCTTTTTCCATTCGTCATTCTTTTTATTAATGTCCCTGTATGTAAACAGGGACACGTCGTACAATAACGGAAAACCCGCAACAGAAATAATTAACTTTTCCTCCATTTTGCTTAGGAACTAATGTGGTCGGAACCAAAGTTTACAGTATTGTGTTCTCTGGTCTCCTCTCAGGCGGAGGACTTCTACATTACGATTGGTTACCGCTGGTTGCCGCCGAACCGCGTCATAGCTTATTACCATAAAGTTGACTTGATTTCAACTCTTCTCGCCGCTCTCGCCGTCCAACTGTATGTTCACACCGCGGCCGGCGAGAGCGGCAAAATTCGCTCTCGCCGCCCTGCCATCGACGCCGTGAGATTCGGGGATTCTCTGACGCTCTGACGTAGATTTTAGAATGCGTGATTTTTTAAAAACTTTATTTAAAGGAGCCGCAAAGCAAATAAGAACTGAACATAAATCAGTATCCTATTTTGTGCATACTGGCTGTACGTAGGGTATAAGTTAACCTATTAAAATATTTTAAATGTGAAAGTAACAAAACACCAACCATTTCAGACACCTTTTTCCATTCGTCGTTCTTTTTATTAATGTCCCTGTATGTAAACATGGACACGTCGTACAATAACGGAAAACCCGCAACAGAAATAATGAACTTTTCCTCCATTTTGCTTAGGAACTAATGTGGTCGGAACCAAAGTTTACAGGATTGTGTTCTCTGGTATCCTCTCAGGCGGAGGACTTCTACATTACGATTGGTTGCCGCTGGTTGCCGCCGAACCGCGTCATAGCTTATTACCATAAAGTTGACTTGATTTCAACTCTTCTCGCCGCTCTCGCCGTCCAAGACGCGCCGCGCCGCTCTCGCCGGAGCTCGCCGCCGGCTCTCATTGAAAATGAATGGCTTCCGGCCACTTTGACGCTCTCGCCGCGTGCGGTGTGAACGCACAGCAAGACGCGCCGCGCCGCTCTCGCCGGAGCTCGCCGCCGGCTCTCATTGAAAATGAATGGCTTCCGGCCACTTTGACGCTCTCGCCGCGTGCGGTGTGAACGCACAGTAAGCCTATCACCAAATCCAAAGATTGTCAATAAATGTAATTCTCAAAGTGGTCCTGACTGAACTTAAAGTTAACTTAAAAGCATTTTTTTTCTTGTTAAATGTGTTTTTCTCAGATCTACAGTTGAATCACAATGCAGCTTTAGTCACGTTATAATTGTGCATGTAAACATAACCAATATCTTGTTTACAGGTTTGGATCGTTTACGGGATGGTTCCCTCGGATACAGCGTGGCTGAATTTGATACCTTTACACGCCACAAGGTAACAATCCCTTAAAACACATATTGTAACTTTTACAGCATCAAGATCAGAATGTATTAAAATGTATGTTTTGTAAGCACAACATTTCTCTGAGTTCACCCAAAAATGTTTTCTGAGATTTCTGTCCCACCATTGAATGTCTATTCTATCAAAAGTTTGATGCTTCAAAACATTCATAATGAGATCCTAAAATAAACCCATGTGACTCGAGCTGTTTAATCTAAGTCTTCTGAAAAGACATATTGCTTTATATAATGAACAGATTTTATTGAGTTGATTCATTTAATTCTGAATATTTTTTTTATTCATGTATAAACATTGATCAGTGAAGCTCAACTGCAGCTCAGCAGCACTTACTTGATGCGTGAGAACAAACCTCATTAGACCTTTTGGAAGCTCTCATGATCAAAGTTTATATGCGAATAAAAGCCTAAATTAAATAATATAAAATGATCGTTTCTCTTCAGACTTGGATTAAACTGATCGATTCATAATATATGGAACTTTATTATGAACTTTACCAACTTTTTGAAGCTTGAAAATTTTGGTTACGTGGACTTTCAATGGAGGGACAAAAATTATACGATTTATGTTACGAAGATGAATGAAGGCCTTATGGGTTTGAAATGACACGAGGGTGAGTAAATGATGACAGAACCCTCATTTTGGGGGGAACTATCCCTTTAAATCTCGGCGTTAACTGTAAATTCCTGGCCAAGTTTCAAAAGCATTCGTGGCATGTTGTTCACTTGCCTCATAGACCTCCATTGTAAGCTCACAACTATCAACAATACTTTGTTTGTTTGAACCTACTTGAATATATTCTGTTAAAATGTATGTTGTCAATTAGCTTGTAATGTCTACCTTGTCATCTCACGTCAGACCCCAGTGATCGCTCTGGTAGGAAATGATGCGTGCTGGAGTCAGATCTCCAGAGAACAAGTGCCTCTGCTGGGGAGCAACGTGGCCTGTGGTCTTGCCTTTACAGGTGAGGCGCAATCATTATATTGTTGTTTACTGCACATGTCAATGTTTTAAATCGCCAGTACATCTTGTGATCCACAAAAACATTTATGGCCCTATTTTAGCGATCTGAAACGCAAGTATCAAACGCGAAACGCAAGTAACTTTGTGGGCGGATCTCTTACTCTAACTTTATACCAGCGGGATAAATGACTCTTGCACCCGGCACAAATCTAAAATGGTTTGGTTTGAAGTAGCTTCATTACTCATAGGTGTGGTTTGGGCGTAACGTGAAATAAACCAATCAGAGCGTCCTCTCACATTCCCTTTAAGAGCTGGTGCGCTTGTTCCATGGCGGATTGCTATTATAACGGCGGATTTGCCAGGCGCACGCAACTTACATGATGGTAAAGCTGATTTCGCAGAATTCAGAATTTTTTTTCCTGGTTCTTGACGAACAACACACTTTGTCAGATGTCCTTATATACCGATGTGTCTTACCACTATTGATCAAACAGGTTTGATCCGTCATTACTACAATTAGCCTGAATAATTTGGGTAAATGTGTAAGCTAGATATATGCCTATTTTTTCACATCTTCTTGGACACCACAATATTTCTCGTGTGGTAATATTTTTCCTTGTAATTATGTATGGTTTGCAAAAATATGAACTGCTGCGTCTGTGTAGATGAGAGAAGCAAAGTGTATGCACGTTGTGCACACGCTACATTATGGCCAAGCATGCGGCCTTAAAATAGCATCTGGATAACGCGCCACTGACTTTAGACTAGGTTTTTCCTGGTCTGTGGCAGAATTGTTTTCTGAAACTACAAAATAGCAGCAGGGAACGTTTGTGCCGGGTACACGCCTCCTCTTTTCGCTGAACCGCCCCCGGGAGCGCAAGTTCATTCCCTAATTTACCGACGTGCGTCTTCTGGAGGGAAAAGTCTGCAGTACGTCGGGTGCAAAATAGGAATGATACATGCGTCGGTGTACAAAGTCATTTGCGCTGAGTGCAAGATAGGACCCTTAATCTAATTTTTTTTTTTTTTTTTTTTTACAAAGGCTGCGTTTATTCAATAAAAAATTCATTTATTTGATGCATTTTTTTATTTTTTATTTTTATTCTAATTATCTTTTTTTTATCCTGCTACTTTCCAAGGGAATATATTGTATATTGATCAGTCATTTCTTCTCTTCCTTGCAGATTATCACATTGTAGCTGATGGTTACGGCGGAAAAGGTTACCTGATTGGCCGAGAGGATGAGTCGCAGCTTGATGACATCATTAAAAAGGCGCAGAAGGAGTGCAGAGAGGGGAAGGCAACTCTGCTAAACGTTCTGATCGGAAAGACCAACTTTAGGGAAGGTTCAATCTCAGTTTAGAGAGAGAAACTGTGCACCATCCAGCCTAGATACCCAAAGTCTTTCTTGTGTTGAACTTGTCATGCTCAAAATATACCATAAGACACATCCTTTACTAAGTTATATAGATTCAGCTGATTTGAAAAGAGATCAAAGCAACTATATATCAGATGTTCAGAAACATTTAGTCCTAAAACCAAAAAAAAAAAATTGATATTATGTTTAAAGAAAATGAAGCCTGCGTTTAAGACCATTTTAAGACGTTTTTTTTCTAGTATGACATTATACTTATGATGATTTCCCCCTACATTTTCATGACCATAAAGCAAAAAAGGGAAAAAATATTATTTAAATGAAAAAAAATATATATGTTTGTTTTCTTCTTTTTCTTTTTCTTTTTGATTTCTTGCTGAAATGTGAGCTTGGACATGTTTTGCAAGTAATGTTTTTACTGAGCTGAAAAGGAGCAAGTACAGTGCCTTCACTTTGTCCAGTAAATATAGATTGATGATTGATTGAATATATATATATATATATATATATATATATATATATATATATATATATGAATGATTTTTGAGTGCCTGTATTTACTGAATGCTAAACCGATATTGTTCAGAAAATCTGAAATTTGCTAGAAATATTTTTCAAAGAACTTTGTGTGAATCAAATGGCTCTATGTTTATTAAAAAAATGTCAATCTTAACCAAAGTAATATCCTAACAGATACTTGGAAATACAGTCCTGTGTTTTGCTGAAATATCAGACGTGGACATACCATAAGGCCTCTCCTCGGTTTGTGATTCATCACTTCAGCGTCACCCAAAAAATGACCATGTGGATATGGCAACATAATTTATCAAGATTTGTTGATGTAATAAAATCTCTAAAATACAGTGTTACAAAATGTTCTGTAAGTGTCAGACTGCCATGCATCCAAAGTAATACAACCATGTTGCCTCCAAATACCCTATAAATGAAAACAGCATTTCTAAGACCATCACTTTTGCATCTGCTCAGGCCCAGTATTCACTACTTTATGGGCCTTTGTTTTGTCTGCTCACAAATATCCCTCTACCTACAGGTACCTGTTTAATCAACATTATGTAGATTTTCATGTGCAGTCAGTGAAAAGCAATCAAATGCATGACCAGTGGGTGAAAAGAGAGAATACTAGAGGAAGAAAGTACTGAAAATAAGGATGCTCTTGTGTCTCTGCGCAAGAGGCTATAAAAAACTTGACGCTTCATTAACTTCAGGCACATCATGACCTGTCCAAAATAGAGCAAGCCTTGCCATTAACCCATTAACTTTATTATGGTAGGCAGCATTTGAATAGGAACATACTTTCACTGAGACTGCTATAAAAAGAGCAAGTTAAAGACTTTACAGCCATCTGCCATTGAGCTGCATGTTTGCAAATGCTAGAATTGATTGTATTATATTATAAATATTGTGACCTTTTATAATTATAATAATTTTGTAACCATATCAGATTTTCACCAATAGGGCAGAACATCACCATGATGTTCATATGTATGTTGCATTTTCAAACCGGTTGGGATTCAAAATGCACAATGCGAATAATTAATATCTGCATTATTTTATAGTAATTCAGTTGTACCTAATAAATAAGTACCCACTAGGAATAATAATCATTTTCTTCTATCATTAAAATGATTAAATATGTCACTTTGCTGTTGTCAAGTTACTAATAGATCACCCCCATGGAATTAAGCAATAGTTTGTCCCGAAACCATGTGACCTGTATCACATGATTGCATTGGCTGACATTTTAAAAACAAACCGGTGAGTGGACTCGTGATTTTCTTCAACATTTGTTTGATAATAGTGCATATAATGAGAGTGCTAAATAAATATAAGATAAAACAATGCTGTGTGGGTGACCAAGTAAGACAAGAATGTCAACTAAGTTACCTGTCAACTATGTTACTAAGAAATATCAATGTTGCTCATGTAAGTCATAGATATGAATCACTATATATATATTTATAGTTAACAATGTTTGTAAATTATAGGTTATATATAACTACTTGTCATCGTTCAAAACAATATAACTAACAGTAGTCTATACTGTTATGAATTTTGGGATCAGTAAACATTTTTTTATGTTTTTGAAAGAATTTAGAATACATATCTAATTGATTTGGTTCTCAAGAAACATTTATTATTAATAGTATCTGCTAAAAACAGTGCTGCTCAGTATTTTTGTGGAAACTGTGATGCATTGTTTTCAGGATTCTTTGATGAATAGAAAGAGTTCAAAATAACAACATTTATTTGAAATAGATAAATATATGTACTTACTTTTTCTTACTGACCCCAAATGTTAGAATGGTGTCTTCACATTAATCCATTACTATGTAACAATCCATAATTTCCATGATTTTGACAGATGTCAGCAGCAGAGAAACAGCGAAGATACCGGGCTCGGCGGGATGCTGATCCTTCAAGAAGGGCACAATATTTAGAAAAGCAGAGAGAGGTATGGTACAGACTAATAAGACTAGGAAATGTGAAACCAATCGCAGAGTTGGGTGAGAGGGAGAAACAAAGCAAAAGAGACAAATGGAGAAAAGCACAACAGAGAAGAAGACAAAAAAAGCGAATGCTAGAAAACACAATTACTCCTGCAGACAGCCCTGAATTTGACCAGCCACCTGAAGAATCAAGGTAGAGAGCTACGTTTATGTGCTTTTAATATTTTTTTTATTTAAATTAAATTTTTATACTGATATGCTATAAAATAATTGTTCATGTAGTCTGGTCAACTATGTTACTCACATCAACTATGTGACCCATTACTGTCAACTGTGTGTGTGTGTGTGTGTATTATATATATATATACGTAAATATGGTCACACTTTAGATTACGGTCCAATTCTCGCTATTAACTAACTATTAACTACGACTTTTGCCTCAATGAACTTCTAATGACTGTTTATTAGGCAAGGCAAGTTTATTTATATAGCACATTTCATACACAGTGGTAATTCAAAGTGATTTACATAGAAAAAATTAAAATAATTACATAAATAATAAAATAAATATGAATAATTAAAACAATTTAGAAAATAAAATACAGTGCAAACAGTCGGACGTACAGTGGCACAGTGCTCATTCAGTAAATGCAAAGCTGAACAGTGGTAATTCAAAGTGCTTTACATAGAAGAAATTAAAATAATCAAAAGAAATAAGAATAATTAAAACCCTATCTGAGATGGAAGTGATTGAGCAGGTTTGCGGTGCCACTGGACCTAATCCAGGGATGTCCTCTGTGGGGTGGTGTCTTACATCAGTATTGCCCAGTGGGGCCCCACAGAGCACGTTTCACTTTTGCTGTTTTAAACAAACAGCGAAACTTTATACTCTCCGTAGTATAGCTAATCTTCACTCGCCTCGTCGGAGTGAAGCTCTCCCGTTCCCCTTCAAAATCTCTTCCAATCAGACAGCCCTAAAAATGTATAAAATCTTCCTGAATCACAGTTTGGAAATAATAAAATACAGTGCAAACAGTCGGACGAACAGTGGCACAGTGCTCATTCAGTAAATGCAATGTTAAACAGATGTGTTTTGAGTCTGGATTTGAATGTGGCTACTGTAGGAGCACACCTGATCTCTTCTGGAAGCTGGTTCCAGCTGCGGCTGGCATAATAGCTAAAAGCGGACTCTCCTTCCTCTGAGTTGGTATTTCTAGTTGATGTGATCCTAATGATCTGAGTGATCTGTTGGGTTTATATTCAGTGAGCATATCTGCAATGTATTGAGGTCCTAGGCCATTAAATGATTTATATACCAGTAATAATACTTTAAAATCAATCCTAAATGTGACTGGGAGCCAGTGTAAAGACCTGAGGACTGGTGTGATGTGTTCATATGTTCTGGTTCTGCTCAGCGTTCTGTACGAGCTGCAACTGTCTTATGGTCTTTTTGGGAAGGCCAGTAAGGAGTCCATTACAATAATCCTGGTGATGACATGCACAAGTTTTTCTAAGTCTTGACTGGAAACAAAGCATCTAATTCTTGCAATATTTTTCAGATGATAGTATGCTGATTTAGTTATTGCTTTGACATGACTACTGAAGCTGAGGTCTGACTCTAGAGACACACCAAGATTCCTGACTTGATGTTTAGTTGTTTGACCTCTAGAGTGAAGGTATGCATTCACCTTGAGAACTTCATCTTTCTTTCCAAACGCAATGACTTCAGTTTTGTCTTTGTTTAACTGAAGAAAGTTTTGGCACATCCAACTGTTTACTTCATCAATGCATTGGAACAGGGAGTCAATGGGGCTGTAATCGTTAGGCGATAGGGCTAAGTAGATCTGTGTGTCGTCTGCATAGCTGTGGTAAGAGATTTGGTTCTTTCTCATTATTTGGCTCATTGGGAGCATGTACAGGTTGAATAGGAGTGGCGCAAGAATTGAGCCTTGAGGAACTCCGCATGTCATGGATGTCCACTCAGACTTATGGTCTCCTATACTCACATAATAACCTCTCGCTTCTAAGTATGACCTGAACCATTTTAGGACTATCCCAGAAAGACCCACCCAGTTTTCCAGCCTGTCAAGAAGTATGTTGTGATCGACAGTGTCAAAAGCAGCACTGAGGTCGAGTAGAACCAGCACTGATAATTTGCCTTTATCCGTATTTAAGCGAATATCGTTAATTATCTTTATGAGCGCTGTCTCTGTGCTGTGATGCGATCGGAAACCATCGGAAACCTAACTATTAATAGTTAGTAAGATAGTTGTTAAGTTTAGGTATTGAGTAGGCTTAAGGGATGTAGAATATGGTCATGCAGAATAAGGCATTAATAT
>JARPMJ010002493.1:0-116743 GCA_033366665.1 Phoxinus dragarum
CTCAACAGTTTCCGAGAGAGACCGAGTGTGTCCGAGAGCGTGCTCAACAGTTCGCGAGAGAGACCGAGTGTGTCTGAGAGCGCACTCAACAGTTCGCGAGAGAGACCGAGTGTGTCCGAGAGCGTGCTCAACAGTTCGCGAGAGAGACCGAGTGTGTCCGAGAGCGCACTCAACAGTTTCCGAGAGAGACCGAGTGTGTCCAAGAGCGCACTCAACAGTTTCCGAGAGAGACCGAGTGTGTCCGAGAGTGCACTCAACAGTTCGCGAGAGAGACCGAGTGTGTCCGAGAGTGCACTCAACAGTTCGCGAGAGAGACCGAGTGTGTCCGAGAGCGTGCTCAACAGTTTCCGAGAGAGACCGAGTGTGTCCGAGAGCGCGCTCAACAGTTTCCGAGAGAGACCGAGTGTGTCCGAGAGCGTGCTCAACAGTTTCCGAGAGAGACCGAGTGTGTCCGAGAGCACACTCAACAGTTCGCGAGAGAGACCGAGTGTGTCCGAGAGTGCACTCAACAGTTTCCGAGAGAGACCGAGTGTGTCCGAGAGCGCACTCAACAGTTTCCGAGAGAGACCGAGTGTGTCCGAGAGCGTGCTCAACAGTTTCCGAGAGAGACCAAGTGTGTCCGAGAGTGCGCTCAACAGTTCGCGAGAGAGACCGAGTGTGTCCGAGAGCGCGCTCAACAGTTTCCGAGAGAGACCGATTGTGTCCGAGAGTGCACTCAACAGTTCGCGAGAGAGACCGAGTGTGTCCGAGAGCGTGCTCAACAGTTTCCGAGAGAGACCGAGTGTGTCCGAGAGCACACTCAACAGTTTCCGAGAGAGACCGAGTGTCCGAGAGTGCGCTCAACAGTTCGCGAGAGAGACCGAGTGTGTCCGAGAGTGCGCTCAACAGTTTCCGAGAGAGACCGAGTGTGTCCGAGAGCGCGCTCAACAGTTTCCGAGAGAGACCGAGTGTGTCCGAGAGCACACTCAACAGTTTCCGAGAGAGACCGAGTGTGTCCAAGAGCGCACTCAACAGTTCGCGAGAGAGACCGAGTGTGTCCGAGAGCGTGCTCAACAGTTCGCGAGAGAGACCGAGTGTGTCCAAGAGCGCACTCAACAGTTTCCGAGAGAGACCGAGTGTGTCCGAGAGTGCACTCAACAGTTTCCGAGAGAGACTGAGTGTGTCCGAGAGCGCACTCAACAGTTTCCGAGAGAGACCGAGTGTGTCCGAGAGTGCACTCAACAGTTCGCAAGAGAGACCGAGTGTGTCCGAGAGCGTGCTCAACAGTTCGCGAGAGAGACCGAGTGTGTCCGAGAGCGCACTCAACAGTTCGCGAGAGAGACCGAGTGTGTCCGAGAGCGTGCTCAACAGTTCGCGAGAGAGACCGAGTGTGTCCGAGAGTGCACTCAACAGTTCGCGAGAGAGACCGAGTGTGTCCGAGAGTGCGCTCAACAGTTCGCGAGAGAGACCGAGTGTGTCCGAGCATAATATAGTTTATCATTTGCAACGTGCGAGATAAAAAATAAAGTACTTTAATTGGAATGATTTTAGCGTTAGTGTGATTTATCGTGGGCACGGGTCGGGTAACGGGCCAAATATTAACGGGTCTGGGCGGGTGAGGATTTAATTTTGATATTATCATGGGTGACGGGTCGGATCTGGTGCTGAACTTTGCGGGTACGGGTGGGGGCGGGTCTCCAAAAGTGGACCCGTGCTGGACTCAGTGTGTAATATAAAAGCAGGGGGGAGAGCACACAGCCCTGAGGACAGCCTGTGTTTGATACGATGACAGATGATATATTTACATTTACATAGACCTGTAATAAGATCTGCGCGGGTAACTTAAAATATGAGACTAATCATTTAATTAGAATATGAGGCTGCATTTTGTTAAAGGCTGAACTAAAGTCAGCTAATAAAATCCTTGCATGTGATGCAGGTTTCTCAAGATGTTTATACACCCTGTCGAGAATGAAGAACTTTGCATCCTCTACATGGTTTTCAAAGTCTAAGACAGTGGGCCTCCCTTTTGACACAACTTACCCAATACATACAGACGGTTGGTCTGGGAACGCCCCAGGGAACTCCCCGTCACGTGATGTGAATTTAGCCCGTGGGGGAAAACATTGCCTTGGCACTAATTGAAATACACGGGACAATCATGCCGAAGAGTTGCTGTGTCGTTTTCTGTACCGCCAATAAACAAACAAATTATTAATTGAAGTTCTACATCCTTCCTAATAAACACACAGAACCGGAAAGGAGGACAAAATGGCTACAAGCAAAAAGGCGTGAAGATGATCAAGGGAAGTTGTGAAATCCCAAGACTAAGCATGTGTATGTGTGCATACCGTGAACCTATGGAGTAATTCGGAGTAGTTCGCGGTCTACACTCAATACAGACTGCAGTCTGTGAGTTAGGGATAACTGTCAACACAGTCCCTCGGCAACTTCGTACTACTGATCACCGTTTTACAAAAGGATTAATAGTTTGGAGTGAAGCATACATACAAATGACAAGGTTTTATGGAGTTTTAGTATGCAACATATACGAAAGTTGATTGAGTTATAGGCTAATGTTACCGCTACAGCTACCGGTACATGTCATACCTGGAGATTCAACCAGATAACAAAATATGTCTGGAAACGACACCTCCGGCCATTTGGTTGGGTCATTGACCCAGTTTTTAATTAAATAAGGGCAATCATAACCTATTGTAGTTAATTTTGCAATGTACCGTTGCCGGTCGGCAGGCATCAATGACTCGCAATACGAGATTTGTGTCATTCAAATACACACGATGTTCGCGGTGTCCCCCCCCCCCCCCCTTTTTATCCTCCTCCGCCTCAAAATCATGGTGATGTCATCAAGCATATTTTGCGTTCGTCCATCTGTGCAAGATAATTTAACCCTTTAAGCATGCGCGATGTTTCAGATATATGGCAAGTGTAAACACATGAATCGGATACAATTGAAAGAACGTGTAAATGGACGGCAAAAAATCGGATAAAGGTAATGAATCATTTACATTTACATTTATTCATTTAGCTGACGCTTTTATCCAAAGCGACTTACAATTGCTATATATGTCAGAGGTCGCACGCCTCTGGAGCAACTAGGGGTTAAGTGTCTTGCTCAGGGACACATTGGTGTCTCACAGTGGATTCGAACCCGGGTCTCTCACACCATAGGCATGTGTCTTATCCATTGCGCCATCACCACTCAGAATCAGAATGGGGCATCAAGACCTGCATTGTAATGAGGCCTTATTTTCAGAATAACAACAATTTGACTATTTTAATCTATTACTTTAAACTAATTATTAGGTTATAATTTCTACCACTCGCCGCGCCTCCCCTAGCATGCTCTGGCTCCCCCCTGGGGAGGCGCCCTACACTTTGAAAACCCCTGCTCTACACCCTTGCCCGCTTGATATGCAAATTGTAGCGGATCTAATTTGTCTACAGTTAGGGGGATGATGGTGTCCTTCAAGATCTTTTCGAAGCACTTCATTACCAGGGAAGTAAGTGCAATTGGTCAGAATTCATTGAGGTCTTTATGAGATTTTGTTTTGGGGATTGTTATGTTATGAATATCACTGGACAAAGACTCACTGTAACTTTAGATAATTTTTTTAATGCGCACACATAGCGTTCAACTCTAGGTGCCCTCGCAGCACTATCCAGTCTGCAACACAATACCGGAAGCACAATTGTTATCGCGCATAACAGCACATCTTCCCCCCTTTAAAAGTAAATAATTTTCCTTTTAAATCTTTAGTTATATCAATTTGTTGTTATGCCAAAAATAACACTTTCATAACAACATCATAACAAATGCACTACACATTTTTACAATTAACTTTTTTTTTCTTTTCTCACTGTTACTCAAAAGTTTTCAATTAGTCTTTCAGGAGGTCTCACAGTGCGTTTTGGTCTGCAATACTTCCCAGGAAAAGTCGAGACTTCCTTTGACAGATCTGAGTCAGTGTGATCCACAGAACTGTTGTCAACTTGTTCACTTGTGAATATGTCGGACTCATCTTTGTCATTTGGTTGCAACTCAGCTTCTTGAACAGTCACTTGCGGTCTTAAGTCCCCTCTGTTTCTTCTCAGAATTGCACCACGTTCTGTTTGAATCTCGTATGACCGTGGTAGTATGACTGAAGAGCCAACTAGCCTCTCCCTATGGAGGATCCCTTTACCACTCTACAGATAAAGCATTGTGGGAAAATGTGCGTATCTCCCCCGTAGTGATCAAATAAAATAAAATATTTTTTTGTATCAAATTTATAAGCAGGACAAGTAGTTTGTTTATGCTTGGTTTGTAGAGAATTAGAAACATGCGCACATATATTCAAACGCACATAACTATAGAATTAATTCTTGATGCGCACGTGAGCGCCATCAGTGTTTCTCACAGGTTTGCGTTTAAAGTCTGTGTAGAGAGAACGTGTCGTCTTAGCGGCCCCCAATTTAATAACTAATTATCCTTTCGACGGAAGTGAATCAATCTCAACTAACTTTAGCTGGAAAATAACATTATTCAAGAACCGCTATAAAGCCAAAACAATCTGTTACCTTAAATTATACGTTTATCTCTGTAAAGCAGCTTTGAAACAATCTACATTGTTAAAAGCGCTTTATAAATGAGGATGACTTGACTTGACTTGACTAGTAATTCTCTTTCAACAAACCCTTGTTGCGCCCACGTTCCGCCCATGTTCCTGTTGCATGGTTCAGGATACGAACACTGGGGATAGGCTTGAGTCTTTGCAGGGTTTTTGCTTTCTTGTCGTACTTCTCTTTTTGTTTGATTTTATGTTGTTGTTTTGCTGCTTTGATTTTGTTTGCTCCTGCAGGTGTCGAAAGGGCCTGGTGGATGGGTAAGTTAGAGCGTATCCGTCGACCCATCAACATTTGGGCTGGGGACAACCCATTTTGCAGCTGAGCACTCCTGTAAATCATTAGACTCTTATGAAAATCTGTCTTTCTGTCGTGACTCTTTTTCATGAGAGCCTTCACAATCTTTACAGAACTCTCCGCAAGCCCATTCGATCTAGGGTAGTTTGGGCTTGATGTCGTGTTTAAATCCCCATTCTTCAGCGAAAGCAATGAATTCCCTACTGCAAAATTGTGGTCCATTATCAGAAAATGACAGCTTGCCTTTCCATGTTGACTATTGCTGAAGTTTTTCTTAGATCTGGCCTGACGCCTTCCTCAGACAAAACATCTCCAACAAAAGTTGGACAAAAAAAGACTCTTTACTGCAAACTCACATTTCTCTCTGTTCAATTTCAGATTGGACTGTCTTGTAAGTTCTAGAAATTGCTTCAATCGTGCGTCGTGTTCTTTACGGTTGGAACCCCATACAATTATATCGTCCATCATAGTCTCTACACCTGGAAGGTGCTCAAAGATCATGTGGATGGTTTTGTGGTACACTGATGTGCCATCAGAATGCCATATGGGAGACGTATAAAACGATATCGGCCGTCTGGCGTATTGAAGGTGCACAGATTTGAACTTGCCTCAAGTTTCATTTGCCAAAAAACAGACGACGCATCTAGCTTACTAAACCACTTCGCTCCAGCAAACTGAGATCTCTAGATCACTATTTTTCTTTTGCACAATGACGAGTGAACACACCCAGTCAGTTGGTTCGTCAATTTTCTTTATGACGTTCAAATTCTCCATGCGAGCTAGTTCCTCTGAGTTTTTCTTGCAGTGCAAACTGAACTTTTCTACATGCGTGAATCACAGGAGTCACTGTGACAATGCTTATTTATAAGTCCTTCAAACACACACCAAGTCAAGTTTTTCCCACATACTCAGTCCTAAAATTGGCTGGACTGTCTTTTCCACGATCAATATCTGTGTTTTTAACAGCTGTCCCTTGTGTTTCAGAGCCACCAGGCAGCTTCCTTTGACAGGAACATCCTCACCTGTGTAACCTGTGACTTTCATTTTTGTTGAGTGTATTTTACTTTTGATTTTGAGGGTTTTGTAGTCCTCCATAGACAACAGGTTAACTCGTGCCCCTGTGTCTAATTTGAATGGAATTATAGTCTCATTTACAGTCAGTGGTACAATCCATTCAGCTTTGTCTGCTGTGTTTGTCTGTACAGAATCAACAAATAATTCCTCTGGCTGCTCTTCAATTGCATGTACTTTTTTCTTTGCAATATCAGCTTTGCAACACTTTGCCAAATGATTGTTCCTCCCACAGCTATTGCAGGTTTTTCCATAAGCAGGACAAGATCGTGGCATGTGTGTCCCTACACATCTGCCGCATTTACTTTTTGGAGTTTTTACCCTCTGTTGACTTTTTGTTAACTGTTTGTGCGCTGCTCCTCTCTTTTTATTGTATGCACTGCAGCATCACCTCTTTGCAGTTCCTTCGCTTGTGCACGTGTTATTTCAGCAGCTCTACACATATAGACTTTTGAGCTTTTTCAAGTGTCAGAGCTGGTTCACGTAGTAGTCTTTCCCTGAGACCATTATCGGGAATTCCACAGACTATTCTGTCACTAAATTGTCACTGCAATGAGCCCATATAACTCATACTGAATAGTTTGGCACAAGACTTTTGAGTTACCATTCTTGTAGGCTAGAATTTTTACTACAAAATGATGTGAAAATCATTCTGATCACTCTTTCACAAAACAACAATATAATGATTTAAACTTTGTAAGTCAGTTTTTGTGCCAGCTCTGCTGTATGCGTAGGGGTGTTGATGGCCATGAATATGAATGAGGGGAGACAATAGACACTCCCCCAATGGCTAATGCCCCATCACTGGCTAATGCCCCATCAATGGCTAATGCCCCATCACTGGCTAATGCCCCATCACTGGCTAATGCCCCATCAATGGCTAATGCCCCATCACTGGCTAATGCCCCATCACTGGCTAATGCCCCATCACGGTGCTGTGAGGCAGAGAGGAGAATCTGAGAATGAGAGGACATTCAAAGGTTTTGTTTTTAAATCTGTTTTTATTGTAATTCCTCTATGTGGAGGAACTAAATGTTGTGCCTCACAAGACCGTACATATATAAACGTATAGTACCAGTCAAACGTTTGGACACATAACCATTTTTTATATTTTTGGAAGAAGGCTGCATTTATTTGATCAAAAATACAGAAACAACAGTAATATTGTGAAATATTATTACAATTTAAAATAATGATTTTCTATTTTAATATACTTTAAAATATAATTTATTTATTTAAAATATAATTTATTTATTTGATCAAAGCTGAATTTTCAGCATCTTTACTCCAGTCTTCAGTGTCACATGATCCTTCAGAAATCATTCTAATATCATGATTTGATAATCAGGTATTATCAATGTTGGAAACCGTTGTGCTGCTTAATATTTTTTTATAACCTGTGATACTTTTTTTCAGGATTCACTGATTATAAAGAAAAGCATTTATTCAAAATAGAAATCTTTCCTAACAATATAACTTAACACATCCTTTCAAAAAAAGAAAGAAAGGTAGAGTATACTGTTACAAAAGATTTTAAATAAATGCTGTTCTTTAAAAAAAATGTATTCATCAAAGAACCCTGAAAAAACTGTCACAGTTATAAAAAATACTAAGCAACACAACTGTTTCCAACACTGATTTAAAAAAAAAAAAAATCCTCATACCAGAATGATTTCTGAAGGATCATGTGACACTAAAGATTGAAATAATGATGAATCACAGAAATTAATAACATTTTAAAATATACAGTTAGGCTATTTTAAATTGTAATACTATTTCACAATATTACTGTTTTTTTTCTGTATTTTCTTATCAAATAAATGCAGAGTTGATGAGCATAAGAGACTTCTTCTAAAAACATAAATGTTTGCAAACTTTTGACGGATACCTATATAAAATTCTACATATAACCTATATAGACATAACCTATATATATATAACCGTATAAGCTGCTATATAACCGGCTTTGCCGCCAGTAGTCCCTGATGGAGCTGACCTTCACCATGGCCATGTAAAACAGCAGCCCAATATAGCGGTACATCTCACTGATGCTGACATCTGTCCATTTATATTTGCAGCCCTTTGCAGTTGCCTTGGCAGCCTGAGCATTGGTGTTGTGGCACAGAGTTGACACGGCACTTTCTGAAAAAAAAATAGTTTGAAAAGGCTCATGGGCGAATGTGAGTCAACAGAGCTTAGTTGCGGTCCAGTTTCCCGTGCGGGCAGGAATCGCGCAGACTGTGGAACCATGTCAACATCAGTCTCGGTTTTCCATGACAGGGTGGACTTGGACCTGTTGCTTGTTTGCCGTGGCTCTCTTCGGGACCGGTGCTTGGACATGTTCATTGTCACATCTGTTGATAACACAATCAAAGAAACTGTATTATTATCATTATCAATCACTAATGGCCATGGATTAAAAAAAAGACAACAGGCTCTACTTGTATATAATGACGATGTAAACACAATTACATTTCATCAGTAAAATATTACGTCTGTGCACTTACCATCATTCTCGATTGAGAACTGAACGACTCCTGCGTGTCCCTCTGCGGTGCTGGAGAAGGAGAGCGTGATGCAGACACATTCCTAAAAAAATAAAGACAACTGTTAGCATACATTATCCAAAGATGGGCAATTAATGGGTATGGACACACAATGCATGTAATCTATATATCTGTTAATGGGCCATAGGACGGAGAAATATCTATTTATGGGCCATAGATCGCGTCACCGCGAGCTGTTGATGGCCATATAGACCGCACGCATTTAGAGCATTTCAAACATTTACACCTGTATTCACAATCATCTGTGGCAATATTTTAGCGAGATAAGTGTCATAGGCTAACCAAAACCGAACATTTATATATACAAATATAATGTCTACTGTCTAGTATTTAGACAGTATCACATTTTACCGGAGGCTGAAATATATTTGCACTTAATCATATTTACACCTAAGCAGATATTCGCAAATAAGCTACATTACGCAAAAGTCAGTATTTTTAGCATGATAATCAGTGTCATAAGCTAATCAAACCGGAGTGAAATATAATACTAATATGTTTAGAGAGTAATATCACATTGAAACAGTTTACACGACCATATACACGAATGTTAGGGATATTGTAAGGCAATCTTTCCTGTAAGATGTCAAAAGCTAACCAAAACTAAGCAAAATATAGTCTAAAATTCATATGAGTTCTCTATAATCAGAAAAAGAATTATATAACACTAAACAACTTACTCGAACTTGTATCCTCGGCTGGATCAATTCGCTCTTGAAAATGTAGCCGTTCTTCGTCTGAGTTGTAATCTTCTTCCTCTGAGGAAAAGGTGAATTCTTCCTCGCTATCCAGAAGAATCATCTGAAGGGCGACTTTACCGGAGAAGCGTGCCATCCTCAAAACGCGATGAACTATCAGTGAATCTGACGAAGAAACTTCATGGCATTGATCGGGGGCGTGTGCGATGCATATAGATCACCTAAACTATTACCATGTGAATATAGATCACCTAAACTATTACCATGTGAATATAGATCACCTAAACTATTAGCATGTGAATATAGATCACCTAAACTATTACCATGTGAATATATATCACCTAAACTATTACCATGTGAATATATATCACCTAAACTATTACCATGTGAATATATATCACCTAAACTATTACCATGTGAATATATATCACCTAAACTATTACCATGTGAATATATATCACCTAAACTATTACCATGAGAATATAGATCACCTAAACTATTACCATGTGAATATAGATCACCTAAACTATTACCATGTGAATATAGATCTCCTAAACTATTACCATGTGAATATAGATCACCTCAACTATTACCATGTGAATATAGATCACCTAAACTATTACCATGTGAATATAGATCACCTAAACTATTACCATGTGAATATAGATCACCTCAACTATTACCATGTGAATATAGATCACCTCAACTATTACCATGTGAATATAGATCACCTCAACTATTACCATGTGAATATAGATCACCTCAACTATTACCATGTGAATATAGATCACCTCAACTATTACCATGTGAATATAGATCACCTCAACTATTACCATGTGAATATAGATCACCTCAACTATTACCATGTGAATATAGATCACCTCAACTATTACCATGTGAATATAGATCACCTAAACTATTAGCATGTGAATATAGATCACCTCAACTATTACCATGTGAATATAGATCACCTAAACTATTACCATGTGAATAGCGCCGGTGGGCGTGTCGGCCTCAGCTCATTAAAAATAATGAAGGGAGAACGAAACAACTGTGCCTCTCCTTGGTTTCAAATGGATTACATAAACTAAGAATATGTGTTTTTTTAATATAAATTACTTCATTTAAAAGAAGAGAATTCTAGCTTCATAAAGACGTTCCAGGGTTTTTATATAATAGACAGTCCGGGTCGGTTCTGTGTAGCAAATTTACGGTTCGTACAAATTTTTTAACCCGTGTAGACTTCTAGCTCCAGCCCCTGACCAGTGTCCAGAGTTCGCTCCAGCCCATAATCCCATAGCGCCTCCCAGGAAATGTTTTTTGGGGGGGCTATAGGTCCCTTGTCAAGGCCAAGTAGGCCGCATCTCTTTGGCAACTGCCTGCACCTCCCTGGCTTGCTGGACTTCCGATGTTGCCCTGAAGGTGTCCTAGTCTGCTGGCAAAGCCCTGGAGACTTCCTAGGCTTCCTGCACGGCCCATGCTCCACGGTCCACCATCCCTCTACCAAGACCGCCTCCGCTCCACCACCCTCTAGGACTTGCTTATGTCTAGTTTAGTTTTTTTGTTGGGCGTCAGGAGCCGCCAATAGAGGGGAGGGATCTGTAATGTATAGTTCTGGTTGTCACGTCTCATTTCATGTTTCCTAGTTTGCCATGTGCTGCTCTTTGTCATGTGATTCCCTTGTCCTCATGTGATCATGGTGCTTCCCAAGTCTTATGTGTTTTGTAGTCCTTGTGTATTGTATATCTAGTCCATGTTTGCCATGCGTCTTTGTCTAGCATTGTCCGTGTAACCCCTGTGGGTGAGTTTATTGTCCACGTTTAAGTTAAGGTTTTGTGCCAAGTCAAGCCAAGTCTTTGTTTATTTTGTATTTTGTTCATGTTTAGAGTTAATAAACTGCACATGGGTTCTTCTGCAACTCGCCTCAGTGGACTACTTACACCTATAGACTAAACACATAATACACATTTCCATGTCATTACAGTTTTCACAGATTCACGTTTTTGTAGTTTACACTGAGACAATAACGGTATTATTTTCAAAAACTTGCACTTTGAAACCTGTTTTAAAAGTTTGTGTTTTCAGGCCACTATAACGCCGTTGTAGTGTAAATGAACGGCTAAAATGCATAAAAAGTATTCCGTTTTTAATTGAAAACGATGTTGTGTAAACAGCCCCTAAAACAGCAGACAATTAAACAGTTTAGCATAATTGTATCCACACTATTCCTGCGCCCCATGATGCTTTGCGTGAATTATGGGTGTAACTTCCATTAAGCTGTAAACAATCAGTGAAAAGGCTCGCTCTATGAACGCAATATGTTAAGAAAGTGTCACAATGAGACGACATTAATCTACTCACCGTTCAACCATCGAATATTAAAAGGAAATTTAAAAGTGTAAAAGCATCAACAAAGTACAACAAATCAAATAACCCCAAAAGCGTGAGTCTTTGGTTAAATATCACTGTAATATATCTGTATTATGTAACTTATGTTGCCTTATTTAAAAATGTTCATTAACTTCAGCATTACGTGATACTATTTCAAAATGATTTCCGTAATTTTGACAGATTATAAATTGCATTTACCTGTGAAAACAAACCTGGAAAGAGACTTGAGTATTTGATGAGAATAACAAGAGATTCTTCATGCATTCCAGTGAATTATTGATGGGATATCGTAAATTAAAGTCGGGAGAACAGACCACAAATGCGCAGTATATGTTGTCTTTTTTCATACTTTTACAGCGGATTGCAGAGGAAAAAAAGAAAATGATCACGAGGAAAAGAAAGCAGCGACTGAAAAGAGCTCTTGCCATAGATATTCTTGTTATAACATGTCACGTTAAAATACCAAGTGTAATGTTATCCTCATGATGTCTGAAAATAAACCATGAAGGGAAATAGACAGCTGATCCAGTCAAACTAACAGATAAGCTTTATTTGTTGGGCAAACTTATGATTTGAAATTATTAGATTCAGCCTTTTTGAATGGAAGTTCCCCAAACCGGAAGTGCCACCCATAATTCAAAACGCAGTGAGATCGTCAGGAATAAGGTGGATAAACATATCTTAAATCAAAATGCAATGGCTAATCAGAACTAGGTATACAGAGAGCTGTATAATAAATAAAAATCATGAATATAATGAAAATGTAAATAAAAAGAGATGACTTTCTACATTAAATGTATTTATTTCTCAGATATGTGCCTTGGGAAACAAGGTTGCTGCATTTATACCCTCACATCATATACTATTACGGTCACATCCAGTTCCCGATCACAACAGTAATTCACTGTTTATTATTCAGTTATTCCTTTCATTGTAGTTTTCCTGATAAATGATCGTATCACACCGACATCTCATTTTGTGCTATGTAAAATATTACGATATCAGTATTTACTACAGAAAGTCTCAATTGATACATAAGTACAAGCACTGAATAATCCATTAACATTTTTTACAATTGTCATTGTAGACAGAAATTTAACATCATTCAGCATACAAACCATAATGTATTTGAAATTACTATACAACTTACTATTGTTTGGATCAATTCAGTAATTAAAATGTATTTCATAATAATAATAATACAACTAAATAATCATCATCATCTTAATTATAATCAGCATGTCAGTATGTGGTACTCATACAGCTTTGATTTCAAGTTCATTAAAATAGATACAGAGAGCAATTTACAAATTGAAGTGAAGTGCTGAATGTGCGTTTAAACCTAGTGTGATCTCAAGTACAAAACCTAAATTAAAACAATGATAAACAATGTTAAGTCAACAGTCTGCAGAACCTCAATTTGTTTTAATGATATGTGTTAAAACAGAGTAGTTAGAGTTAGATAGAGTTGGCTCTCTAGTCAATATTTCAATAGAGTGGAGGGAAATTTAGTGAAATGTAGTCATATTGGAATATCTGCCTTGTATTAATCTTTTTAATCTATTTGATTAAGTACTATATTACTAACTATACCCCATTTCACATCAAAATGAATTTCCAAGAAAGTCCTTGTTTTGAGGCTACAACAAGACTGCTTTAGAGAAATACAAAATACAAATCATAAGTATGTGGAATTGCTCTCATCTTCACTCTGATATTCGTCTACACAGTTCTCCTCCAGGGTTTTAGTGAGAGTTGCCAGTGTGCTATTTGGATCCAGCAGAGTCACTAGCGGGACGTTCACACCTCTATCATTGAAGATAAGGTTCTGCAGAGTCATGGCTAACATTGAGTCAATGCCTAAATTGAAAAGGTGAACATCATCATTCAGCTCATCCATCTCAACACCAGCCGTTTCGCTAATCATGAACCTCAGATAATCACGTGGCGAGGATGATTTATTGGGTTGTTCAGTTCTAGATAAATTCACTCCAGCTTTACTAATAGCTTCATGTGCTAATTTGAACAAGCGTACATTCAATGATTTGTTCTGACTGAGAATGTTATTCCAGCTGTTTTTAAAATTGAATTTGCATACAACCTGTTGAGGTTTGTTGATCAAGAGGCACTGCTCAAGACTTTCATGGATTTCTGGAATCTCCAAAAGCATGATTCCCTTTGCCTCCAGAAATCTTTGGAAATGGCATTTGTTCAACAGAAGACCAAGATTCAAAGCCCCCCAATTAATAGACTGTCCAGAAAGCCCAATGTTTCTGCGATACTGACAGAAAGTGTCCATGAATGTATTAGCCGCAGCATAATTAGTTTGTGAGGCATTGCCGATGAAGGCAGAGATGGAGGAATAACACACAAAGTAATCCAGTTTGCACTGTATGGTCGCTCGGTGAAGGTTAATCACTCCATTTACTTTTGGCCTCATAACTTTCTCATAAAGAGATTTGTCAAGACGTTCAATCAGCCCATCATGCAAGACAACCGCACTGTGAAATACCCCTTTGATTGGACTGGATGGAAATAGTTTTCCAATGTTAACAATTGTCTGGTCCACTTGCTCAGATACAGAAATATCACATGACAGAGACTTAATGACAGAACCCCAATTGCTACTGAACTGACTTATCTCTTGTTGCATCTGAGGGTTTGGATTACTCCTAGACAGAATGACAATGTTCCCTCCTCCTTTCTGAGCAATGAACTTTACTGTCTCAAAGCCCAACCCTGTTAGACCACCTGTGACAATATAGACAGCATTTTTCTGGAATAGACTGTGTTTGGGCATTACTGGAATGTCCGACAGCTGTTTCTTGGCTTCACTGTTCAGGATGATAATGGGTAGGATCTGGCATCTGAAGTATGATTCAGATTCTTTTACAGACAGAAGATCAATGTCTTGAGACTTCACTTTTTGAACAGCTGTCGTGTCCAAAGACAAGGACTTTCTGTCCAAATGCATGGATTTTAGCCAACGGTAGACTTGTGGCATTTGCATTTGCAGAGACCCGTTTTGCATTATCTGGGATATAAGGAGGGCATGAAAGCGGACGTCCTCATTTGTCCCTCGAAATTTTGTAGTTTTGAATGGGAATTCTGTCTGGTTGTCGTAGGCAAGAACAATGTCTTTGATGCCTCTAACACTGCTAGCTATTTCAACGG
The DNA here is from genome assembly GCA_033366665.1 of Phoxinus dragarum. NCBI lineage: Eukaryota > Metazoa > Chordata > Actinopteri > Cypriniformes > Leuciscidae > Phoxinus > Phoxinus dragarum. The sequence continues at coordinate 14,804 of JARPMJ010002493.1, forward strand.
TTTCTACATTATAAGGAGGTAGAAGAACAGCTCCCACAACCTCACTAAAATCACAAGACAGCTTATCTGCCTGCGTGCTCACTCTGACAATCCAACCTGCTCTTTTTGCAATAGCAATTAACACATTCATCAAAGCTGAGTCAGGAACAGTGGAGAAAATGCCCAATTTCCATTGCTGTTTAGCTTTGGGTAAAGCCTCATGCAGAATCCCCCAAGCCAGTACCATATAAGAGACACAAGGCACGTCATTCAGGAATGAAAGCCTTTTTGCTTTGCAGCAAACAGCTGCTGGGAGAACTACTTTAGTGTTGGCAGCCACAGGGTAACAAGACACAACGTGATCACCCACTTTAAATTTGCTGACATCTTTACCCACAGCTGTGACAGTGCCACTGAAGTCAAGGGCTAAGAGCTTATGTTTTTCATCTGTGTGCTTGTTCCAATACAATGTCTGACCATAATTCATGTCAGAAATGCTGACTGGAAAGTAATCTGATGAATGAACACAGATTTTATTGAGATGAAGCTCAATGTTGTTTCCTTGAATCAGTTCAATGGAATTATCCATTTGAGTCGCTGACACATTTGTCATTATATATGGGTCAGATGTCTGCAAGATGAAGACTTCTTCATCCAACATGTGGAGGTTTCTGGAAGAGATTGCCATGGTTGGCAAAGGTGTGTGGGTGATTTCAGGATTGAGAATTTTGCCCTCCTTCACTACTAGTTCGGGATATTTGTTACAGGGGTATGATCTGAGGACCTGAACCAAAGCTTTGATGTCTTCAAAAGTGGCAGAGCCCAAGTCAATCAGCTGAAAGGAAAGTTCTGGCAACTCAGCTGCACATGCTCTAGTCATGCCTGACAGAACAAACCCAGGGTTGATATAGTCCACTATGGTCTCAGACGACCTATAGGTTATTACTCTGATGTCACCTGGGAAATTAAGTGCTTTGAGATATCCAACAATCTTTCTGAAAATCTCACAACACCCTGCCATACTGTCCAAGACCTTCTCTGATTTGAGAGAGGTTAGGTCTGCATCACCCCACATGAACAAAATGTCCTGGAAGTTTTTCTTTACACTTGCAATTTTCAGCTTTGACAAAAGAAGTTCAACTCCATCTTCTAACAGTATGTTACCGTTTGAAGAAGACACATATCTAGATATTGGGTCCAAGTACTGTTGCAAAGCTTTAGAAATTCCTACTTTGTCAGAAAAGACCAGTGCCTTAATCGGTGTATCAAACGTGTCAACTTCAGAGATGATACTGAAATCGTTGTGGAAGAAGTACTCCTTGACTACTTGGGAACGACTTCCTAGCATTCTGATTTTCACATGCCTGAGTTCAACTAACACCCTACCCTGTTTGTTGGCTAAGCAGCCACAAATGTCAACATCATCTTCTCCCACATGTACTGCTCTCAGATATACAACCATCTCCTCTTGCAATGGTTCAAATACAGTCAGGCTTCCAATTTGTGCAGGAAATTGAGGTCTTGCTGATAGGTCATGTCCTATAGTTGCAGGAACAAGTTGCATGACGTAATCCAAGACCACAGGGTGAAGGTGATAGTCATGTAATTGTGGCAGTAATTCTTTTGGTACCTTCACAACAGATATAGCTTCTCTAAATTCTTCCCCACAATAAACGTCTGAATTATTTCTGAAGACAGACCCATACTCAAATCCTGTTTGACTTAGATGCTTGTAGAGTTGTTCAGTAGTCATGTGGAATGTGCATCTTTTGGAAATACAGTCTAATGAAATGAACTGCTCTTCAGCACTTCTACCTGGTTTTGCGTCTACTGTGCCAAATGCATAGACTGCAGAAGTAGACTGTATTTTGAAGTTACATGTGTTATCAGCCAAATGGTCTGATGGATCCAGATGTACTTTTATATCAGGGGCATTCTGGGTGAAAACGAATGGACTCTGGAAAGTTATGCTGAGCTGCAGAGAACTTAGTGGAATCTTAGTTTTTGCATATGCCATGTAAGTTGCCAAACCCAACTCTGCGTAAAATGCCCCAGGGATGATGGCAACCCCACTGTGCTTGTGGTGCTGCAGAAATGCCACTGATTCAGAGGATAAATCACAGCTGAACACTGAACTCTCTGTACCCATTTGTGTAACTACTGGATGGTTGCCAGTGGGACTGATCAACTGTGAATTAGAAGGGAAAACATCTCTCTTCACATCATCAAACTGGTATCGTGGGTAGGGAATTGGTTCAGTCTCAAAACCTTTGTAGAATGCTTCCCAGTCCACTTTGATCCCAAGCTCAAACAGTCTGGAAACAACAGTAAGCATGGTCTCATGATCTTTATCAGGCTGCACTGAGGGAATCACAGTGAAGTCATTTCCCAGAGTCTCTGTGATGTACCTCTGCAAAGATCTTCTTGGAGCAATTTCAACAAATATCACACTCCTTTTGTTTTTAGCTGCAGACTTTACAGCTTGTTCAAATTCAACTGGATCTCTGATATTCTTTGCCCAATATTCACCAGTAATAAAATCAGAGGAACACAAACTAGCACCTGTCACTGTTGAGAACAATTCTGTCTCCAAATTATGTGCCTGCAATGAGCCTATACTCTGTTCCACTTTGGATAAAATAGGATCCATCTTGTGACTGTGGTATGCTGCAGGTACATCTAAAATGCGAAGGAACAAATCTTTTCCACTGGGTGAGTTGCTCAAATTGTGTTGCAGCCTGTCAATGTCATCTGCATCTCCTGAGAGGGTGCATGACTGAGGGCTGTTATAAGCAGCCAGACAAACCCTTCCCGAATAAGATGGAAGAATTTTCAAGATTTCAGAAACAGCCATGTTACTGACTGCCAGCATCTTCCCTCCTGTCACAGTGCTTTGCAAAGAACTTCGACAGTGAATGACTTTCACTGCATCTTCAAGTGACAGCAAACCAGAACAATGAGCCGCAGCGACTTCTCCAATAGAGTGCCCCAAAACAGCATCAGGACTGATGCCCCAGTGTTTCAGGAGTTTGACAACCGCAACCTGAATAGCAAACAGAAGAGGCTGGACAATCTTTGGATCAGACGGCTCTGTACTTTTCTCAGATTCACTTTCCAGCATCTGAATCAGAGTCAAACTTCCCTCAGATTCACTTTCCATAATCTCTGTCAGATTCAAACTTCTATAGCTTTGCAACAGAGTTTCAATCTTCAAGATTTCCTCTCTGAAAACTGGCTCTTGTTTTAGCAGCTGCTTGCACATACCCTGATATGTAACACCATTGCCACAAAACACAAAAACTAGCTTGGAGTCTGTCTTTGACGGTACAAGCTTTTTCTCCACAGCTGGAGTAAGTTTCTCTTGCAGATCTGCCAATGATGATGTTTGAAATACTTTCCTGTATTTGTGTTTCAAGTGACTTCTTCTACATGCGGATGTGTACAGTAAAGACTGTAGATCTGATATTTTCCCTGCACTGATCTGTTCTGCTGTATCTTCAATAATATTTTTCATGGATTTTTCTGAGGCTGCAGAGACCACAAAATACTGATGGGATTTGCTTGTCAGCTGAGCTTTTGGCTTTTTTGACTGCACATATTGTCTGACAATTGCATGTGCATTTGTTCCACCGAACCCAAAGTTATTGATTCCTGCTGACCTCCCTGCTCTGCGGTCACTGACCCATTTTTCTGCTGTGGTGGGGATTTTAATATTGAGAGATTCAGCGTCTATGCTGGAGTTTTCCATGGAATAGAACAATGATGGCACAATGGTTTCGTGCTGCATCATCAAAAGAACCTTTATGAGCCCTGCAGCACCTGCGGCAGATTCTGTGTGTCCAATATTGCTTTTAACAGAACCAATGATGAGTGGCCCTGACTTTTGAGGTCTTGCTTTGGCAATGACTTTTGAGATACTGCCTGCCTCTATTGGATCTCCAATTGGAGTCCCAGTCCCATGAGCCTCAATGTACTGGACACTAGCCAGGTCAGTCTCTGTTGAGTAGATTTTTCTAAGCAGCTCCTCCTGCTGTACTATGGATGGTTTAGTGATTGGACTAACGGTGTGGCCATCTTGATTTACTGCAGTTTTGCTGATGATACCCCAAATATGATCGTGGTCTTCAAAAGCCTGTCAAAATAGAGATATGGGTGTTTATTGCAGTAGTTTATCATTAGGTACATTGCTGTCATAGTTCTGTTTATATGAAACAATGTTTTTATTTACTTTTTTCAGAGGCTTTAATAGAACGACCCCGCATCCTTCCCCTCTGCCATATCCGTTTGCTTTGCTGCTGAAAGGTTTACTCGTTCCATCAGTGGAGATCATTTTTGCTTTGGAGAGAGTCACAAAAATGGTCGGCTCCAATATGCAGGTCACACCGCCACACAAGGCCATATCACAGTCTCCTGTTGAGTGGAATACAGATTAACACAAAACTTAGGGGGATGGGGGCAGCCTAATGGCCAATAATTTGTTTGATAAATTCAATAACATTTAGGAATAAGGAGCTATAGCTTGACTTCCTTCATCACCGTTTAACCAGATTGTATCAAATTAATTGACAGAGACAAATACGTGTACTGAAAAAAAAATCACAGAATTTATTTTCCAGATACACCTGCTCAGATTGATGTTTGCATTTGTTGTTACATGCATCTTGAAGATGTTGCCATGGTTCTGCTATGGATTTAGGCTTTAGTCTCAATTGCTTCTGATTCTGTGTTGGTCATACCATCCGCTGTAGGACAATTTTTTTTATATTACAGTAATTGTAAAAGGAATGTTTTAAATTCTACATTTAGTATTTCTAATGGCACACTAAAGCAGAACATAAATGAAACCTGAAGCATCTAATGTATTTTGTTATTAAGACAAGATTCAAAGCCGTTAGATACATTATACAGTATATGTACAATCTTCTTAAAATGTGCAAATAAGTTGATCCACAGGGTTTACATACACATTTTTGAGGACTACCTTGTTTTATGGCTTGACAAGCTAAGTGAAGGGCGACAAGGGATGAGGAGCAGGCACAGTCAATGGACAGTGAGGGGCCCGTGAAGTTGAATATGTATGAGATGCGGTTGGCAGCTATGCTCATAGCGACACCAGTGCCATTGGTGTGGTCTATGTGTTTTGGATTAACCCTCACATTTGCCAGCTCAAAGTCTTTGTTCATTAGACCTGAAAAACAAGCAAACAAAAAAACATGTCAGACATGTTAGCTGGCGATATGCTTTTATCCATAGCCACTTACTGTATCCCTATTACAGTGCAACCTGAGGTTAAGTGCCTTGCTCAAGGCAACAATACTTTTAGGGCTCGGACAAGCAACATTTCAGTTACCTGCCCTTAGCTGTAGCCACCTCGTGTGCTGTTTGTGCTGTGACAGAAATTAATTAAAGTACACATGCACATATTGAGGTCAGGAGGAGTTAGATCCTTCTTGTTAACCGGGGAATTACAGAGAAAATCAATGTGCTATTTAGCAACGCATCTTAACCAGAGGTTGCTCAGAAGGTACTTCCCATGCAGTTGGTGCATATACTTTTTCCACTGGGATTAAAAGAAACCAAAAGTTACTTTTTTATTTAGCCCATATGTTACCCAAAAATACTCCTGTTCGCGTTCCACTGGCCTTCTCCATTGGTATCCCAGCATCCTCTAGGGCCCTGTAGGTGCACTGCAACAGAAGTTTGTGCTGAGGGTCCATGTTGATTGTTTCAGCATTAGTGATGCCGAAGAACTTGTGGTCAAACTCATTCAAGCTGCACAAAATAAAAGGTAAATGATGGGGTTACTGCTTTTGGAGTTCAGATATTACATGGATAGTTCACTCAAAAAGGACAATTCCATAATCACTCATTTGATGTAATTCCAAACCTGCATGACTTCTCTTCTTCAGCGGAAAACAAAAGAAAGGCAGTGGGTTCCAAACAACATTGAATCTCATTGACTTATTTGGATTATATTGTTAACTCTGTTCTAAATAAACTACAAACAAGAATATATATACTTATTTTGTCCTCTTTCTTGTAGTTCCCTCTCAGTCACATTCCTCACTGAAAGGCTATTTAGAGGAGGGTCTTTATCTCCTCAGGTGTGAATTAGGGCTGCAACGATTCGTCGACAAAAATCGATAATAGAAATAGTCGACAATGAATTTCATTGTTGAAGTTGTCGCCAGACATGTTTTTTCCGACCGAGTGAGGCATCTCTCTTCATTACAATCTCTGCCGAGAGTCGCACATGCGCATTAGCTTCACTGCTGAGCGATAACATACAGAAATGGCGGTGTCCAACGCAGCAGCTGCGCGTACCAAAACATCTAAAGTTTGGGAGCATTTTAGCCTGGATACGGCGAATAAAAAGATTACCTGCATGGTTTGCAAAGCAGTCCTTGTGTATCACGGCAGCACCTCGGTGATACACGAACATTTAAAGAGAAAGCGTTGCCACCCGTCCCGGTTTTCCAGGGATTGTTCTCTTTTTTGAGCGACAGTCCCGGACAATTTATAATCACGTTTTTTTGTGAAAATGTACTTCTAAAGTAGAATTTCCTGGTTTCAAATTAAACCGTTTCCGTCTAAGTTACTGTTACTGTGTTTTCTTCATGGTTGTGTACATCCAATCCTGTGTCTGTAAACGGGTAAAAACGGGTAAAACAGTGGATTGGCCAATGCCAGGCGTTTACTTTTATTTGATTGAAAGCTCAACTTAACGCCTAGCAACTGCCTGTGCTGTCGGTCGCGCGTACGCATCAGCACACATCCAGGATGAAACAGCGTGAGTTTAGTTGCTAGCTAGCTTTTTAAAAACTTTCTATTTACATCTATTGTGTGAAATGGGGGGAGAGACGGACGAGGAGGACAACACAACAAAATCGGATGAGCCACCAGTGTCAAAGAAAAAAACATTTACAACCTTCTCCTACAAAGAGAGAACTTTTCTGAATGGGAAAATATTTTTCCCATTCCCCTGTTTACTTGATTTTAATTATTTTTTTTCTTATAAAACAAATGTGCCTGTCCTTTATAAAAATGATAGAGTTTCTTTATTTATGCATTTATGTCTATATTGACCGACCACTGTGCCTAATTGGTTTTAGACAGGGCATTTTTATTTACTTTTAGTATGAGTCGGCCTATCAGCAGCAAAGTTCAATAAAATATGCATTTTTCATTGAAGTACCCCCTTCTTTCTTGTGTTTACTATCATTTTCCACAGAATTAAAGCAATCTCATGCTAAATTTTAGAAAAATGTAATAATTGTTCGATTAGTCGACTTATCGTTTCAATAGTCGGTGACTTAAAATAGTCGTTAGTTGAAGCCCTAGTGTGAATCACATTCATATTCATGAACATTCATGCCTCCATGCCTTTCTAAATAAAAAGTGTCTTACAAAATTTAAATCAATATATTGTTTTATGTGAATGAGTGGGCAGGATTTTCTTTCTTACATTTTTAAGTCAAACGTTAAAATACAAATATGTACATACATGTTGCTCACATATTATTGTAGCCCAGTTTGTGCTGAATGCAGTGTGGTGAGACTTAGCCATTAATATGTTTATAAGCAACTGAAAAAGCTCAAATGTCCAAACTTCTCCAGGTCCCAAAAACACCCTCAGACCCCAGAGAGTTAAACACAACTTAGGCATCACAGTTATAATGCTTTACATGCATATGTTCGCTAATTTCAATTAGCAAGCAGCTATTTACGCCATGTGTAAAGAAAGGGACATTCTGTTTATACAGAGTGTAAATAGTTTTAGATACCGTTTTCAGGTATAAATAGCTACAAATAGCATCTTGTTTCTTCTAATTGCAAATAGTGATTGATGCTGTTAATATAGTGTAAATAAAAATAATAAGTTGTTTGTTATAAAGCTAAACTATCTGAGCAATGGTGGGCAGAATCAGTGAAAATAATCTTTGACAATATTTTTTTCTTTCCATTTAAGCTATTTTACCAACATTTGTCATTTTAGTGAAATATATACAGCACACCAAGCTCAAATAGGATATGTTTTAATAGTATTTTTTTTTTTTTTTGCATTTGATTAAATCTGCTGCTGGCATAACAAATGCTTTTTCCTTTTGTTCGAATATTATACACCAAAATGTATGCGGTTCTTATGTGTGACCTAACCAGTTTGGGTGGCACAGAAATCTTCATTATTTTTTTACTATAATGTATTGGACTGTTTTAGTGCCTACACAACTGAATACAGTTCATTCGTATTTGTTTGTAATTGAGATAGTAGTGAATTAGATCATGGAATACTGAGTGAATCTTTATTATTCACCACCTCCAGGCATATTAATATTAAGGGGCTCACACTATAGCTGAAGTTCAACTTGATCTTTTAGTTGGGTTCTGGGTCTCAAAACCCCCAATAGCTTGTTCTCCATTGTTGCATCTTCATGGATGAGAAATATATACATTTAAAGTCTGCTCTTTAAAACAAAGAAAATAAGCAATGTAGGAGAATAGTATGCAATAACAGCGGGAAACTGTATATTTGTGCAGTGTGCGCATGTCAATCAATCAGTTCTGATTAGAAGCTTGTGACATATAAACGCGCACATCAACCCGATCACTTTATTTAGTGTTCATGTAAACACTACATTCAGATTCATCAATCAGAAAGAATTAATTCCGATTAAAACAAAAGGTGTGCATGTAAACATAGCCATTGTAGGCTGATATAGTCTCTTAGTTACTGATTATCGCCACCTGTGTCTAATTGAGTTCTCTTGTTGTCTCCTGTGTATTTATACCCCGGGTTCTGTTCAGTTCTCTTGGTTCTTCAGGGGTTTGAGTTCCTGTGATCTCCTGAGTCTTTTGGATGTTTAATAAAGTGTGTTATTTGAATCTTCTTCATGAATGCATACGTGACAACATCAGAATGTGGTGTTCATTTGTGCAGGGGTTTTCTGAAATGAGGAGGCAAAGTCCTCATTGTTTTCTTTGTTTGAATTCAATATAAATGCATGTTCTACGTGAAAAGGGCAAATCTCTTGTTCATGTACACCTGAAATCCCTTTGTTTGCGCTTGCACAGCTTTTCGTAGCGGTTTCTCAATTACCCCCCACCAAACCCATGTGACGTTTTAGAGCAGGGTTCCTCAAATCTGACCTGGGAAGGCAGAGTTCAGCTCCAACTCTGATCAAAGGCACCTGAGCAAGCTAATCCAAGTCTTCAGAGTTACCCGTGAGTTTGAGCTCAGCTCTGCCGGGGTGGATTGAGGAACCCTGCTTGAGGGCTTTATTCAAAACTCAAGGAGGCCAGAGAGATGTAACTGTAACTTTGTTTCTAACTGACTGTTGGACAGTGTCTTTTTAGAAAAATAAGTCATTTACACATTTCACACACATTTCAGAGGGTCCGAGACAGATCGATAAACGCTCATGTATTATCGAATTAGGACCGTTTTTGAACGTGACAAACATAAGTGAACATCATAAGTTCTTTTTGAAAGGAAGACTTACCCATCAATGAGTGCTGCCTTTGCTGTGTGCGTCTTTCCGGCCTTACTCTCATCTGGATCGTACCATTGAGAGAGATCAAACCTGTCGTCTGGGATCTGAACCGCACAGTTCTCTCCATGGAGGAGGACTCGCCAGAAGTTTTCAAGTCCCTCGCCTAAAATAGATGACAACATACAATATAAATACAATTTAGGCCAAAATCATAACATGAACAAATAGTGAAACAGTAAATTGTTAACAATTACCTCCAGGAAAATGGCATCCAATGCCAACAACAGCGATTTCTGCATCATCATCCATCATGATTCAAATGCTGTGTGTGCAAAATACATTTGATTCTTCAACCTATAGACAGCAAAAACAAACACTAAGGCGGATAACTAAGCATTCATCCATGGCATTGAGTATTGTGGCTTTCTTCTTCCTTTATGCTTTTTTTATGGGGAGGATCATAATTTTTAGCCAGGGACTTCTGGTTGAGTTGACACAGAATGGACAATTATTACAACCAGAAAAAAAAAAATTCTGTATAATGTAGAAACAATCTGAAATATGATAAAATATGGAATCTAATTTTGAGGTATGGCTATTGAATAAATAAAGGTTTAAAAAATTGTTTTTAAAGTAGAAATAGAATCCATATGAAATAATTATTTCATTATTTAAAGGTTTTATATTCATTGTTTTAATCATATTTCAAATATATATTGATAAGCTGAAGCTGTCTATAATTTTCTTTTATTAAATTGTTTTTCAATTTGGCTCAGAGAAAAAGAAAAAAGTATATAAAACAAATTAAATGAAAAAAATGTACTTACCTGGATGCTCATGTTGAACCTTGTCTTGTTGAAAATGCTGCCATGAGGCTGAATCTGCCCAATATTTATTCACTGTAGTTAAAGGAGGAGTAAAGGATTAGCTAATGATTGACTAGTACAACATTTCATTTAGCAAGAAAATCATTATCTGTTGTTCAGCCTTTTCACAAGATAAAACAGCTTCTTCTGACTGTAACCAGTCTCTTATGTAAGATGCTGTCATTTTCACTGGAATAGATGGTTGACTCGACTTTTATCACGTTTGATATTTAGATATAACCCAACTAAATTCAGCTTTGAATTGACCAAATTACCAGAATGTATTGGTGATATCAAGGAACTGAATAGTTTGTATTTTTCTTCTCAATCCTGACTAAACAGGATAACTAAATTAACTAAATTAGTTATTGGATTTAATCAATTAGTTATTGGATTTAAAATCTCAGAACATTAGACCAGTGAGTATAACCTTTCTTTATGGTTTTATGGATTTACTGGTAGGCCATCTCCTAGGGTTGAGAAATTGGGTGTTACGTTACTTTGACCAGGCCCGGTGCGCAGGTAGGGCTCAACCTGTGCAGAGCACATGCCCTTTTTGCCCTTACACTCTGAAGTGCCCTTTTTTTGGTGGTGGTTTTTGTTTTATTTGTTTATTTATTTTATAAATCAATGCTATTTACATCTGTCTGTCTGTTTACACAAATATTTAGCCAATAAAAGTTCTTAAAAAGAGTTTAAATCTATCGATGTATAAATCTTATCGATCCTCAAACTGTCAGTAAACCTGATAACTCTGCCCCCCTCTACCTGATAACTCTGCCCCCCTCTACCTGATAACTCTGCCCCCCTCTACCTGATAACTCTGCCCCCCTCTACCTGATAACTCTGCCCCCCTCTACCTGATAACTCTGCCCCCCTCTACCTGATAACTCTGCCCCCCCTCTACCTGATAACTCTGCCCCCCTCTACCTGATAACTCTGCCCCCCTCTACCTGATAACTCTGCCCCCCTCTACCTGATAACTCTGCCCCCCTCTACCTGATAACTCTGCCCCCCTCTACCTGATAACTCTCTACCTGATAACTCTGCCCCCCTCTACCTGATAACTCTGCCCCCCTCTACCTGATAACTCTGCCCCCCTCTACCTGATAACTCTGCCCCCCTCTACCTGATAACTCTGCCCCCCTCTACCTGATAACTCCGCCCCCCTCTACCTGATAACTCCGCCCCCCTCTACCTGATAACTCTGCCCCCCTCTACCTGATAACTCTGCCCCCCTCTACCTGATAACTCTGCCCCCCCTCTACCTGATAACTCTGCCCCCCTCTACCTGCCCCCCTCTACCTGATAACTCTGCCCCCCTCTACCTGATAACTCCGCCCCCCTCTACCTGATAACTCCGCCCCCCTCTACCTGATAACTCCGCCCCCCTCTACCTGATAACTCCGCCCCCCTCTACCTGATAACTCTGCCCCCCTCTACCTGATAACTCCGCCCCCTCTACCTGCCCCCCTCTACCTGATAACTCCGCCCCCCTCTACCTGATAACTCCGCCCCCCTCTACCTGATAACTCTGCCCCCCTCTACCTGATAACTCTGCCCCCCTCTACCTGATAACTCCGCCCCCCTCTACCTGATAACTCTGCCCCCCTCTACCTGATAACTCTGCCCCCCTCTACCTGATAACTCTGCCCCCCTCTACCTGATAACTCCGCCCCCCTCTACCTGATAACTCCGCCCCCCTCTACCTGATAACTCTGCCCCCCTCTACCTGATAACTCTGCCCCCCTCTACCTGATAACTCCGCCCCCCTCTACCTGATAACTCCGCCCCCCTCTACCTGATAACTCTGCCCCCCTCTACCTGATAACTCTGCCCCCCTCTACCTGATAACTCTGCCCCCCTCTACCTGATAACTCTGCCCCCCTCTACCTGATAACTCCGCCCCCCTCTACCTGATAACTCCGCCCCCCTCTACCTGATAACTCCGCCCCCCTCTACCTGATAACTCTGCCCCCCTCTACCTGATAACTCTGCCCCCCTCTACCTGATAACTCCGCCCCCCTCTACCTGATAACTCCGCCCCCCTCTACCTGATAACTCCGCCCCCCTCTACCTGATAACTCTGCCCCCCTCTACCTGATAACTCTGCCCCCCTCTACCTGATAACTCTGCCCCCCTCTACCTGATAACTCTGCCCCCCTCTACCTGATAACTCTGCCCCCCTCTACCTGATAACTCTGCCCCCCTCTACCTGATAACTCCGCCCCCCTCTACCTGATAACTCCGCCCCCCTCTACCTGATAACTCTGCCCCCCTCTACCTGATAACTCTGCCCCCCTCTACCTGATAACTCCGCCCCCCTCTACCTGATAACTCCGCCCCCCTCTACCTGATAACTCTGCCCCCCTCTACCTGATAACTCTGCCCCCCTCTACCTGATAACTCTGCCCCCCTCTACCTGATAACTCCGCCCCCCTCTACCTGATAACTCTGCCCCCCTCTACCTGATAACTCCGCCCCCCTCTACCTGATAACTCCGCCCCCCTCTACCTGATAACTCTGCCCCCCTCTACCTGATAACTCCGCCCCCCTCTACCTGATAACTCTGCCCCCCTCTACCTGATAACTCTGCCCCCCTCTACCTGATAACTCTGCCCCCCTCTACCTGATAACTCTGCCCCCCTCTACCTGATAACTCTGCCCCCCTCTACCTGATAACTCCGCCCCCCTCTACCTGATAACTCCGCCCCCCTCTGTCGTGATGAATGAACTGAAGCTCCGCACAGCAGATGAACGAAGTTGTGCACGGGTAAACAAATATCTTAACTAAACACTATGTCTATAAAGGTTCATATTTATTTATTTGATGTCTGACTGAGACATGTGGGACCTTTGAGAGAGAGGTCATTTGCCATCTAGTCATAGCCAATACACAGCCTACACTTAAATAGCCTGTGCATACAGTAGCATTTCATCTTTTATAAAATGATATTTTGGCCAAATGTATTTTACAACTGGAAAAACTGAGCACCAACAACAAACTAGTTTGTAACCTGTTGATGAAAATGTAGTGTGATGCCGCCCGCGCCGTTTTAATGACGGAGAAAATGCACATTTTGCACACATTCGCTGGTCAAAACCCCCGTAAATGCATTTGAGTTTGATTTTTGTAAAATGTTAACAATATATTTGTAAGTACAACAACATAAAATTAGTTTTTACCATGGGAATATAGCGCCCCCGCGCTGTTTCGCACTGGAACTACACACAGCGACGGAGTGATCCTCGTCACCTAGGTAACACATTTCTAAGAAATTTCTTCTTTAAATTATGATTGTTGATACACTTAATTTATTAACATTTAATCATGTTAGGGTAATAATATTACATTATGGTTAATTCAAGGCTGTAAAAAATGCACATATCTATAGTAGGCCTATTCTATTGGCTACTCTCCGCTCATCTTCACATGGATAAATGTAGTACAACATGTTTTTTAGGGCTTTAGGGAAGCTCTGAAACCCTGTATATCTATGTTATATATATTATTATTATGGTTGTGATTAATAGTGAATAAATCTAAAGCTTTTGAGACTATTATTTTGTGTTATTGAATTTGTCATAAAGATGTAAATAAATAATCTTACTATATATAATAAATAAAATAAAAAGGGAGGGTGTGCCCTTTTTCAGTTTCAACACATGCCCCTCAAAAGGCCCTGACTTTGACCATCATATTTCCAACTTTTTCCATAGAAATGCAGATAAACTAAGACATAGTTTAGGCCAGAGGAGAACTGATACAACGGAGCCTGTTTGGGTTTGTCGGTGACGACGACACTTAAGTCTACTGTAGAGATGCTTATCGCTGAACCAATTTTGTGTCATAATTGATGGATTTTGCAACATTGACACTGTGATTGACCTGAAGCAACACTGACTTGAGCTGAACAATGACACTATTGTCTGGATTGTACTGAACATGAATTTGCATCGATTATTCTTTTCCTGTTCATTACTGTGAAGCTGCTTTGAAACAATCTGTTCATTATAAAGCATTATAGAAATAAAGGTGACTTGACATGCTGTCTGTCCCTGATACTGAAAAACATTAGATTGCTGTGAAGTGTTATTATATGAATGATCTAATAACACATCTGATTACTAAAACTAAGAAATATGATCATATCAGACCAATACTATTGTCTCTACATTGGCTGCATGACAGGTTTTGTATTACATTTCTGATCATTTCAAAGCTTTGAATGGTCTATTCCCTCATTACTTCTGTAACCGCTCAGTCTAATACTAGCAGCTACTGGAGTGGTTTAGCCCCGTAATGCCCTGGCTGACGCGCTGTTTGTTTTGCTTTCTATTACCATTGGCTTCGGTCTTAAGAATGTCCAGGTGTTTGTCTTGCTGATTATTGCGTTTATTTGTTTCTACCGTGCAGAGGTAAATATCCATTTATCCAGTTTCACAGGCAAATCATATTAGTATACAATTATATTGTCAACAATCAGTTTCAGCCTATATGCGCCACAGCGGTCAAAAACCGTTTGCCCTTCCGGGCCAAACCCCCCTTCCTGTTGGCAGTTTGGATGCTAGAGCGACACCCACTGTACAAACAGGAAACAACACCCAATATATAAATACACAAACACCACATTTGGCTCTTATAACTTCTATTGCCTTCTATTGTGCTATAATCATTCTGTCAGGGTTGATTGAAGGGAAAGGAGTGAGGACTCAATTGCAGGAATGGCTTTATTAATAATAAAAAATAAAACAAAATACAAACAAAAACTACCCCGTAGGGGACAGGCAACTTGACTGGCTGGGACACATGACTAGAATAATACAATGATGAACCAGCACAGGACTGCAAACACAGGGAGAATAAGGTTACGTTTACACGACAACGATATGCTTGAAACGGAGAAGTTTTTCCTTTGAGTTTTGCGCGTACAGACGACACCATTGTCAAAACGATCCCCATTCACGCTGATCCCTGCAAACGATGCTGTATTCTGCTGCCAGGCCAGTAGATGGCGATGACACACTATAGACTGAACACGTAATGGGCATGTGCATGACATCATCGCCTTCGGAGATTTGCGTTTTTGTTGTTTACACGGACACTGTTTTCAAAAACTTGCAACATTATATATATATATATATATATATATAACCCTATATTAGGGCTAAGAGAAAAACACATACTTTATTTTACAAATGGGAAGGAGGATAAAATACTGTAAATAAGTATAGGGATGATTCAATTGGTTTCAGGCCCTAGTTGAAGTTCTCTGTCTTTTGTATGTGGGACTTTTATGTTTGGTGCAGAAACATCCTGTAGTTGGCAAAATGGACTTTTATTTTGACAGGAGAGCACCTTGGAAGAGGAAGGCCTTGTTTAGTAGAAAATGCCAAGCCAGGTTTTGGCAAGAGAGCATGCATGTTTGGTGATCCTGTTTGAATCAAACAGATTGGTGTTTTTTAGCCTTCTCCTTTGAAATCGTTCATGGATTAATTTCCCATCGACGTTCAAGAGAAGACTTGGGGTTTTTGCTATTTCATCACGTTTGGACATTTTGATTTATTTCTTGGGCTCAAGGACTAAGGATTCACGCATAAGGACAATACTTCTCACGCATGGACTATTTGATCAAGGACTCTCAGACAAGTGTTCATTTTTCTGATTTGACTATTGAGTTATCAATATACTTTGTCGGTTGACCTGCGTATGCCTATCTTTGTCTGTGTTGATAGTTTTTGCCCTTATTCATTGATGCCTTGTGAGTCCCCTGAACTTTTAAATGACTACTAGTTTACTTACGTTGCAAGCCAAGTTTATTTCAACACCGTTGTCGTGTAAACGAACAGCCAAAACGCGTAAAGTTTTAGGTTTTTAGCTGAAAATGGTTTCATGTAAACAGCCCTAAACAGGGAGAGCAAACAAGGCAGGTAACGAGGGAGGACAGGTGGGGCAAATGAACCAATAATCGGGTAACTAGATGGACGGGGTTAGACAATGGCACAAGGAAACAGGACAAGAACACAAGTCCGTTAACTTTTAAATGCATCATTACATTCAAATTGCAAACACACGAGGAGAGTCTCCGCATGAAAGACCCGCGACTGCAGATGAACGTGCGACTACATTTCTCCCCGAAACGGTAGGAAATTAAATTAGATTGAATGGAGAATTTTAACTGTGACAAGATGATTGACAGGGCAGTTTACTGACAGGATGCACACAGATCTGTCCATTGAAGATGAGGAACTAGTGTGTCCCAAAGCTTGCCTACTCTTCTGCTACACACTCAAAAGTATGTACTTTTTCTTCACAAAAAGAGTACAAACTTTTAAGGCGTAGTATAAGTAGGCGAATTGGGATGCAGCCAAACACTCGGAGAATGAATCTCCGAATCCAGACACCGAACTGATACCGAACAACATGACATGAGCGCCGGAACCCGAACGCCACGCTCCGAACACGAACCCAGGCACACCAACAAAGACAAGAAATTACAGGAGTGTCAGGGCTCTGTCACAAAACCAAGAACAAACCAGACCAAAGTGACAGAACCCTGACACCTTCACTTTTGTTCACATCCCAAAATAGTAATTGTGTCTGAATCTTTTTACCTCTACATCAATGTTACCAAAAATTAAGGCCATATTCTATATTACTTGTTGCATAAATGACTCCCTTTAAAAATCGCAGGATGTCCTTCGAAAAAGAGTAGGGGTGTAACTAGGGCTGGGGTAAACGACTATTAATAAAACGATTAGTTGGGCGATTATTTTATCGATTAGTCGGCTATTTTTCTGTTGCTCGATTAATAAAACCCTGGCCTGGACATTGTTTCGCTCCGTTAATTGACATTTGGCGATCTAGCAGACTGAATCATGATACTATAAGCTGGCTAACGTTAGTCTAACTTTATGTATTTGACTCGCATGAGTTAACGCTAACTAACGTTAAGTCGTGACTCGTGAGTTAGCTTACGTTAGACAGATAACGTTAAAAGCTACTGCAATCTGCTTGCTACCGTTAGCTAGATCTAGCAGCTGTGCACTTTGGTGGTGCTGGGCTAACCAAGGCATCTTCGCTCTGTGCAGTTTGTTCGTGTTAGGTTAGTAGCTACCGTTCACATTAGCTCAAAATCTGTTGGAACTATTTTTCTGTTTTATTTAACTATTTGAAAAAAAAAACATTCAATTACTTTATTATTTATGACAGTAATCATAAGTAAATAATACATTGAAGGCTGCATGCTGTAAAACGCAAATATTGAGAAATATTACTTAAAAATAAGCAACCTTCTATGTAGCTAAATCCATTATACAGTAGACTAATATCATTATTCCTGTCAATTTTTTATTCAAAGTTAAACCAAACTTTTATTTTGACGGGTTGCCGTGAAGACCTTGAGTTTCTGTGTGTGTATGATATGACGATAGTTTTTCTCAAAACGGTAAAATGCTCATGAAGTGACTCTCAGAGCGGCTCTGGAGATGAGTTTCATCATGTCATCATATCGTGAGGCAGCAGAGACTGAAAACAGCACGAGCGTCACTCGTTCTTCAGTGTGTGTGTGTGTGTGTGTGTGTGTGTGTGTGTGTGTGTGTGTGTGAGGTAAATGAAACTGCGCGTCTGTGCCATCCATTCACACAGAGACGAGCAGAACATGCAGGGTTAATATTTAAATAGTCTTTTTGCAGTTTAATACACAGACACTATATCGTGGTATAGGCTAGTGCTCATAGTAAAAAAGTTAGTCTTGAGCCCGCGCTGAGATAAACACGGAAGCGACAGAAAGCAGCGCCTATTAGTGGGTACCGAATATACCCGGTACTACAGAAATGCTGGTACCGTCACATTTTCAGTACCGACTGGTACTTTGACCACACTATTGGGAATTCTGTGAAGAGGTTGCTGTTTCGTCCTCCATTCTGCAATGTTTCGGTCTCCCACGTGTGTGTGGCGAGCTGTACCTCCGGGAACGGTGCAAAAAGTAAATAAAGAAGTGTCGACGAAAAAATATGAGGTCGACGTAATTTATTCGACGTCATCGACGCGCCGCTACAGCACTAGGTGTAACCCCGGCATCCTGGCCAAATTTGCCCCTCGGCCTCTGTCCATCATGGCCTCCTAATCATCCCCATACACTGATTGGCTTCATCTCTGTCTCCTCTCCACCAGTAAGCTGGTGTGTGGTGGGCGTTCTGGCGCAATATGGCTGCCGTCGATCATCCAAGTGGAGCTGCACACTGGTGGTGGTTGAGGAGATTCCCCCTTCTATGTAAAGCACTTTGAGGTCTCAGAAAAAGCGCTATATAAATGTAACAAATTATTATTATTATTATTTTTTTATATTATTAATATAAATCACTATATTTGATAACTTTCTTAATGCCTTTTTTAATATTGCTGTTCGTTAATGTAAAAGGTCTGCAAAGTTTTAAAGATTAAAATGCACAATAAAGTTATTGTTTCCCAAAAGAGAGAATCCACTCTGAACTGCTGAAATTAGTCGTCAGGAATTCTAGTCTCACTTTAGTTTTTTCAATAAACGTATTCCATCAAAAACCAGAAATCGCTTTCCTCTAATGCTATAAATGTCACAATCAGCTGCTGGGTCATTATTTAGTTCAACAAGCTAACTAAATGATGTTTCTCTGTCATTCACTCTCAGAAGCAGTTTAAATCAGTGCATTGACTGAGTGCTGTGCACTGTACACTGCACTGTAACTTTTCTCAAATCTTTTGTCAAATCAGCTTAAGTTCACACATGCTGTTCAGATTGCAATATTTAGAATTTCTGTTTAATAAACTAAGACTTTGTATCAACAATTTTTTTTGTTTAAATTAACTAAAAATGTTAAGGCAACCAGGTTAGGCTACTTTAAGTTAAACAAACAAATCATTGGACAGTGTGATTGTGTATCCATTGAAACATTCACAATTATACATTTTAATTTAAAGATTATATATAAAAAAAAAAAATCTAAAGTATGTCTTCAAGTTCTGTTTTCGCTGGAGGATAACAGTAGAGCGATGAGGGGTGAACACAGCGAAATTTTCACATTATCATCACATTATGTAAACGGCATTCATGACAAACAGCGGCAGATGCTGTTTCCCGCTGTTTTCATAAGTTTGAAAGCCGACTGAGGCGATCAGGAATTTGTGTACAGATTACAGTGTTGATCACAGGAAGGAATAAGCGGAGTAGGAAAAGGGCCTAGTGACGCTCCTGGAGACCATAGGTAGATATAACTGTGTACAAAAGAACAAGGAGAGATGTTACTTAACATTATTAAAAGCACTACCTTACAGACCATTTCTGTTTCAAGAAAAGTTTGGGCGAATTGATTTGATAAAATCCAGTAAATTTTCTCCAAATAAAAATAGTAATACATCAAACCAACCTTCAACTGTAGGTGGCTCTGGTTTTAACCATTACTTTTTACTGGCTGACAGAAGAATTCACATCAGTTTCTTATCATTGTTGTTCCACCCTTCAAAAGAACTATGTCAGGTATAAAGATTGACAATTAAAAGGAATTGCTACCTCAAAAACAGATATCTTGATAAAACTGGGTTCATTTCTGACACTCCTTGAAAATACGATCGTGATTAGCTTCCCTTTCACATAATCTCCAAACACTAGCACGCTTCTCTGTATCTTTTCTGTGTTGGTGTTATGAAAAACCTAATAACAAAAAAACAGCAACAGCATAATTGATTTCTTGTTCAAATTTATTTGGAAAACCAAGACTGAATACATTAAAAGGAAAACAATGATTACGGACGACACTGCCGGAGGTTTCAATGCTATTGATTTCACAACTCTTAACCAGCTGTTTAAAATCAACTGGGTCAAAAATTTAATGCTTGGAGGAAATGCTCCCTATTTTTCATTCTAAACTTATCATTTGATTGTTGTGGTGGTTTAAAGTGTTTGCTGAGTTATAATAATAAAAAAAAGAAATTAAAAATAGCCTAATTACCCCACAGCAGGAACTGCATTCATAGAAATTGGCTTTTACGGTTAATTTTTCACCTTATAAATGTATTGGAATATGGAATAATCAATATGTTTTGATAAAAACAGAACCATATTTTACAAAGAATGTGTTGAAAAGAATATAATATTTATTTAAAAATGTAGTTACTGGCGGCAATCTGATTTGCTTAGGAAAATGAATCAAGGAAAACAATATTAATATTAGAGTATTTGAGGCTATTTAATAGTATATCACCCAAGTTTCTACATCTTATTAAATCATCCTTACACTACTTTACATTGAAGGAAGATACTCCCCTGTTTAATGATAGGTGGAGTTGTTTTACTAGATAAATGCAGTAAGAGTCATATCAGAAGGACATTAATCTCTACAAACAGTATTGCTCCTAAAGCAATGGCGTCACGGAAACAGATTTATCCTTCCTTTTCCTTGTATAACATAAGGGCTGTTCACAATAAATGTGTAATACCAAACAAGGTTAAATGAATATATTTTTTAGCTAACTGTGATTTTGTATATGTACATTTCTGAAATGCATAACTTGGACAGTTACCTCTGATAACAGAACACTGTAAATTGTAACTTGGACTGTTTTTCTGTAAAGCTGCTTTGAAATGATGTGTACTGTGAAAAGCATTATACAGATAAACTTGAATTGAATATCCACAAGTCTAAAGTTACTGCTAAACTGAATTGTATTGTATTGTCTTGTGCTCTGAATTAAAAAACAAAATTGATTTCACTAAGTAAAATGATAAGAAGAATCTGTAACACTTTACAATAAGGGCGCACTAATAAGCTACTAATGCACAGATAATACAGAATTAATGTATTACTAATGATTATCTAAGCTATTCATTAATGATTGCCTCATTAGCAACTAATGAAGAGTCTGTCTGGTTAATATATTAGTTCATATATGAATTGTTATTAAGTCAAGTCAAGTCAAGAATATTTGTATAGCGCTTTTCACAATACAGATTGTATCAAAGCAGCTTCACAGTATTAAATTAAAATAATAATAAAACGTCCATGTTTGGTAATGCTAATCAATAGTAATATTGATTGATTCATTAAATTGAATATCCCCAACTGAGCAAGCTAAAATTGTTATTAATTAAATATGTAATTGTGGATTAATTCCATAATCACTTATTTTATTAACTAATAGTGTTCATTAATTAGTTAATTACCACAATGAGCCTAATATGCATTAATACATTATTAATTACAGCATTAGTAGTGTGTCAATTACTACAAGTAAAGTCACAACATAATGATTGTTAGCTAATGATGAATTAATCATTAATGACCATCACTAGAGTTTATAAAAGCTGTTTATTAAACACTGGTTTCCAAAAACATTGTAGTAATTGACACACTACTAATGCTGTAATTAATAATGTATTAATGCATATTAGTTTACCTGTATTATCTGGAAGTTGAAATATAAAGCTTTGGCTCATTGTGGTAATTAACAAATTAATGAACACTATTAGTTAATAAAATAAGTGATTATGGAATTAATCCACACTTACACATTTAATTAATAACAATTCATATATGAACTAATATATTAACCAGACAGAGTCTTAGTTGCTAATGAGGCAATCATTAATGAATAGCTTAGATAATCATTAGTAATACATTAATTCAGTTTTATCCGTGCATTAGTTAAGCATAATGCTTATTAGTGCACCCTTATTGTAAAGTGTTACCGAAGAATCACAAGCCATGCAGTTAAAGCGGTTAAAAATGACCTGATATTAGATCATTAAGTCATCTGTGAACAGAGATATGATGCTTAGATGAGATTGTTCAATCTCCCCACTTGATTAATAAAAGGTAAAGCATATACAGTATATACTTTTTAATTTTATTTGTATATATTGTTTATTTTATTTTTTATGCATTTATCCATTATGTTGTTAATACTCTGCCCCTCATATACCGTACTTGTTCTTACTCAATGTTGAAAGCCATTTGTTAGATTACCTTAATGGGTTGAATTTTAAAGGAATAGTTCACACCAAAAATGAAAATTATCCCATGATTTACCGTACTCACCCTCAAGCCATCCGAGGTGTATATGACTATTTTCTTTCAGATCGACACAATCAAAGATGTATCTAAAAATATTCTGGCTCTTCCAAGCTTTATAATGGTAGTGAATGGGGAGCAAGATTTTGAAGGCAAAAAAAATATACACATATCTATAATAAAAAGAATCCCTATGGCTCAAGGGCATATTTAAAACTTAATTAACTATTATAACTAGCTTTCGGCAGACGGTAGATATCTAGTGTAGATGCCTTTCTGTACACAATCATGCTCTGTGTTTTCTTCCAGCTGCGCTCCTGTAATGTGAAGTCCACTGAAGGCAAGTTTGTGGAACCCTAGTGCAGTTTATTATTCAAAAACGTGATAAACATAAAATAAAGGCATGGCGTGGCATGACACGCAAACCAAGAACATATACATGACATGGTGCTACCACTCGAGGTTACAGTGAAACAATACTTCACAAAGACACCTGAGGCCTTAAATACACAAGACTAATGACTAGACAAGGGACAGCTGTGAACAATGACAACATATAACACATGGCAGGGTCACATGAATGGAACAGGGATCACATGACAGACATGAAACAAGAACATGAAACAAAACCAAAACGTGACGGCTTCATTTTTTCTGGCTGATCTCTAGACTAAAAACACATCTCTTTAACCTGGCATACACACAGAATATTATTCATTTCTATTATTCTGTCACAGTGTCTGGTGGTTCCCTGGGTTTAACACTAGAGGTCTCAGTTTTCACGGTGTCTAGGCATTTTCACTACATTTCCCATAATCCTGTCTGTCACTGATTGTTCATTTCCTTCAGCTGTTTCTCGTCACCTTGTTTGCACTTGTGTGTATATATACCCTGTCTGTTTCAGTGTTTGTCACGGAGTCCTTGTTTAATGTCCCCACACTTCCGTTCCTGTTGCTGCCTGTTTCTTGTTCATGTTTTGTGTCTTTGGATTGCCCTATTGGATTTTGACCCTTGCCTGGACTGGTTTTGTGAGTACGGATTACCCTTAAATAAATACTGCAAATTGGATCTTCTCGTCTTGTGTGTGTTCGTGACATATTCAAATCAGTTAAATGTTTGTTAGGCTGCATAAACTACGTCAGCCGGAACTAGGAACACTTCCTATAACACCTGATGTACTTGTTACATCATAAGAAGAAAATGTATATATATAAATGAACTAATTTAATAACTTAGTTATATATGATATATATTTTTATATACAAGTTAAATATACAAGATTAAAATAGGAAAAAGAGGTAGGTATTTCATTGTTGCTGTATTAATGGAATAAAATATGTACTGTCCCACATACCGGTACATAAAGAAGCTCAAGAATGTGGCGTGAGTTGTGTTGGAAGAATCTGACTCGCTTTTTTTTTTATCACATCAAGAATTAAGGAATTACAAATGAGAACCTCTCACCCATGCTGGAGGAACTGTCCAAAGGTGAATCGTTTTTGGGAGGTTGTACCATCTACATTTACATTTATTCATTTAGCAGACGCTTTTATCCAAAGCGACTTACAAATGAAAAACAATAGAAGCAATTAAACTAGCAGTAGGACAACAGTATGTAAGTGCTATGACCCTTCACAGTACAATGCAACGCTTTTTTTTTTTTTTTTTTTTTTTAGAATAGATAAGAAAGTGTTAGTAGTGCTGAATCAAGTGCTCAA
This sequence comes from Phoxinus dragarum, assembly GCA_033366665.1. Classification (NCBI taxonomy): domain Eukaryota; kingdom Metazoa; phylum Chordata; class Actinopteri; order Cypriniformes; family Leuciscidae; genus Phoxinus; species Phoxinus dragarum. The sequence continues at coordinate 38,903 of JARPMJ010002493.1, forward strand.
GTGCTGCCGAAAAAGATACGTCTTCAGCAGTTTCTTAAAGATGGCTACAGACTCAGCAGCTCTGGCTGAGTTAGGCAGATCATTCCACCAGCAGGAACAGTCGTGGAGAAGGTCCGAGAGAGAGATCCAGTGCCTCTTTGAGATGGCACCACAAGACGCCGCTCACTTGCAGAGCGCAAGTTTCTGGATGGCACATAAGTCTGAAGTAATGAGTTCAGGTATGAGGGAGCAGTGCCAGTGGTTGTTCTGTAGGCAAACGTCAGTGACTTGAATTTGATGCGAGCGGCAACCAGTGCAATTTTGTGAGGAGAGGAGTGACGTGTGCTCTCTTCGGCTCGTTGAAGACCACTCTAGCTGCAGCTTCTGGATCAGTTGCAGAGGTTTGACAGTGCAAGCTGGGAGACCAGCCAGGAGAGCATTACAATAGTCCAGTCTGGATAGAACAAGTGCCTGAACAAGGAGTTGTGTAGCTCTGATAGGAAGGGCCTGATCCTCCTGATGTTGTACAAGGCAAATCTGCATGACCGGCACAGATCCTAGTGATGTCATGTAGATAGAGAAGAGAAGTGGTCCAAGGACTGAGCCCTGAGGCACACCAGTGGCTAGATCTTGGGTCTTAGACACCTCGCCCCTCCACGACACCCTAAAGGACCTACCCGAGAGATAAGACTTGAACCACTGGAGTGCAGTTCCCGAGATTCCCTTCATCTTTAGGATTGACAGGAGGATCTGGTGGTTAACTGTGTCAAAGGCAGCAGACAGATCCAGCAGGATGAGAACTGAGGACTTGGAAGCTGCCCTTGCCAATCTCAGAGCTTCAATTACTGAGAGCAGAGCAGTCTCAGTCGAGTGTCCGCTTTTGAAGCCAGACTGATTGTTGTCCAAGAGGTTGTTCTGCGTAAGAAAGGAGGAGATCTGGTTGAAAACAACTCGTTCAAGTGTTTTTGCGACGAATGGAAGAAGGGATACCGGTCTGTAATTCTCCAGATGTGCTGGATTTAGAGTGGGTTTCTTAAGCAGTGGGGTTACCCGAGCCTGCTTGAATGCTGTGGGAAATGTACCAGTGTGAAGAGAGGTGTTCATGATGTGTGTGAGTGTGGGTATAACAGAGGAAGAAATAGCTTGAAGTAGGTTAGTGGGAATAGGATCAAGCGGACAGGTAGTAGGGCGATTGGAAAGGAGGAGTTTGGAGACTTCGGTCTCTGAAAGCAAGGAGAAAGAGGGTAGAATGTGTGTGTTAGCTGGTAAACTGTGTGTGTTAATTTGTGGATTAGTAAATTGGCCGCTGATGGTGGTAGTTTTGTTTATGAAGAATGTGGCAAAATCATCAGCTGTTTGGGTTGATGGAGGAGGAGGAGGAGGAGGGGGAGGGTTAAGAAGGGAGGAGAAGGTTTTGAAAAGCATACGAGGGCTGAAGAATTGTTAATTTTGTTGTGATAGTAAGTCATTTTAGCAGTAGATATGTTAGCAGAGAAGGAAGAGAGGAGGGATTGATAAAGACTGAGGTCAGAATGATCTTTGGATTTGCGCCACTTCCTCTCTGCACCCCTGAGTTTAGCACGATGTTCACGGAGAACATCAGATAGCCAGGGGGCAGAGGGAGTGGCGCGGGCTGGCCTGGAGGAAAGGGGGCAGAAGTTGTCCAAGCAGGATGTTAAAGTGGAGAAAAGAGTATCAGTGGCACTGTTAGTATCTAGTGCTGAGAGCTGGTCTGGTGGAGGAAGTGTGGACGAGACCAAAGAGGATAGACGAGAGGGTGAGAGTGAGCGTAGGTTACGGCGAAAGGTGACCTGTGGAGGAGTGCATGTTGTGTTCTGGGGCAGGTTGAGGTTGAGAAAGGTGACCTGTGGAGGAGTGTGTGTTGTGTTCTGGGGCAGGTTGAGGTTGAGAAAGGTGACCTGTGGAGGAGTGTGTGTTGTGTTCTGGGGCAGGTTGAGGTTGAGAAAGGTGACCTGTGGAGGAGTGTGTGTTGTGTTCTGGGGCAGGTTGAGGTTGAGAAAGGTGACCTGTGGAGGAGTGTGTGTTGTGTTCTGGGGCAGATTGAGGTTGAGAGTGAGGAGGAAGTGATCTGAGGTGTGCAGTGGAGTGACAAGAGTATGGTCAGTGGAGCAGTAGCGTGTGTAAATAAGGTCCAGTTTGTTACCCGATTTGTGAGTAGCCGGAGTCGATACTCATTTGAGGTCGAATGAGGCAAGCAGAGTGTGGAAATCAGCAGCTTGAGGTTTGTCAAGGTGGATGTTGAAGTCTCCAAGAACTATGAGAGGAGTGCCATCCTCTGGGAAGGATGAGAGTAGCACATCAAGCTCCTCTAAGAAACTGCCAAGCTGACCTGGGGGACGATATATAACTACACAATGGATTTTAATAGGACTAGTGATGGTAATAGAATGTGATTCAAATGAGCTGTTGTTACACAGAGGTGGTAAATGATTAAATTTCCAATCGTTTGAGATGAGCAGACCGGTACCTCCACCCCTTCCAGTCAGACGAGGGGTGTGTGAGAAAGTGAAGTTAGCGGAGAGCGCAGCTGGTGTGGCAGTGTCCTCTGGTCTGATCTAGGTCTCAGTCAGGGCCAAAAGGCTGAGACCTGAATGACTAGAAATAGATGTAATGAAATCAGCTTTGTTAACTGCGGACTGGCAATTCCAGAGACCAATAGGAAAAGAGAAGATAGTACTAGAAGACATGGGAAGGGTACGCAGGTTGTTAGGATTGTGGCGCCTCCGACGTGTGACATTGGATTTACGAATGTTAGTAATAGTAGGGATTATAAAACACATGGTGTAAGAGCTCACGAACAGAAAGATCAGTTGACAGTTGAGTAGAAAAGAGAGGAAATTACAATAAGATAAAACAGAGATAGAAATTAATACTCAAGTGCCTCTACCATTAATTATATTTTCACTCTACATATATCAAAGTTATGTTATGTTTTATATTGGGAGATTCCAGATGAGGTTGAATTAAATATTTATTTTAGATTTTACTGGCAACAAATAAAAAGGCAATAACCCAGAAATGGTACAAAAAAGACCCACCTACGAGAGAAGAGTGCTTCCAAATATCGGCCCCCGAAACCAAATAGAATGTTTATCCAGGAATTTTCTGATTTGCTGAGCGAAATAAGTATGATCGGTTTTTGTTCTTGGGTGATTTTAATGTGCATATTTGCTGTGGTAAGGACACACTTTCAAGTTAATTCTTAAATCTGATTGAATCGTTTGACTTGGTGCAATGGGTAAATAGCCCTACTCACAAACTGGGACATATGTTAGACTTGGTTTTAACTCATAATTTGCAGGTTGAAGATGTAAAGGTTTGTGAGACTAATTTCTCAGATCATATGTCTGTCACTTTTAAGACTTTGGACCCTTTGGATGACTCTGTGTGCTGGTCAAGGAAATTGAATTTGAACAGGCTTGAATCTTCTCTGCCGCTTTTTGGCGTGGAAGAACGTTGGACTCTGTTAAAATCCACCTGTGTCGATACTTTGGACTGTATTGCTCTGTTAAGACCCAGAAAACATCAATCACAAGTAAATCCCTGGTTAAATGAAATTACTTGTTCCCTCAGAAGACAATGTAGGCAGGCAGACAGACAGTGTATGCACGTGTATGCATGCGTGCCTAATATGAATGGACGCATTTGTATGTGTGCGTGTGTGAAAAAAAGTAACCTAAATGAAAACTGTGCAACCCAATGTCACAAAAAAGACTTGTATAGTTATATTATATTTCATTTCTCAACTTTAAAATGTTAGTTTCTTTTGTTCGTGATTTTTGTGTTTTGAGGGTGTTTTTTTTTTTTTTTTTTTTTTGAGCACACCCAGGTTCCTAACCGACAACGAGGACTTGACAGAGCAGCCATCAAGTGTTAGACAGTACTCTAGGTTATTATGTGAGGAAGTTTTTTGTCCAACAATTAGAATCTCTGTTATTTCAAAATTAAGTAGTAGGAAATGACTAATCATCCAGTTTTTTTTATATCAGCCAGGGCCGGAGTGGGACTCATTTTCATCCCTGGAGTTTCATGCCTTAGACCGGCCCACTTTAGTTCCCGACTGACTATATTGAAATAATGTAATTAAACCTTCAGTATATACGTCTGCAAGTCAAGTCAAGTCATCTTTATTTATATAGCGCTTTTTACAATACAGATTGTATCAAAGCAGCTTCACAGTGATAACATGAAAATACAAAAAAAAAAAAAATTCATCATCGTCCACCTTTAAGGCAGATCTATAATATTGTTGAATATTAAATGTCCCCAACTAAGCAAGCCAGAAGGTAAGGCAACAGCGGCAAGGAACCAAAACTCCATCAGGTGACAGAAGGGAGAAAAAAACCTTGGGAGAACCCAGGCTCAGTCGGGGGCCAGTTCTCCTCTGGCCAATGAGTGAACAGTGTATGAAGTTCAGAATGAATCAGAGTATTTGTCCAGTTCCGGTTGGTTGAAGTCGGAGTGGAGAGGAGGAGAGACTGGTTGACACTTCAGGTCAGCGGCGTCGTCGTCGTGTCCTGGCGCTGGTCCTTCATCAGATCTGGATACGGCCTGGTTCCGGTGGACAGCGGTAAACCTCGGGATAGACAGAGAGACTAATATTAGCGTAGACGCCATCCTTCTTATGATGTACCGTCTATAATGTGTTATGTGTATGCTAGGCCGAAGAGATGTGTTTTTAGTCTAGATTTGAACTGACAGAGTGTGTCTGCTTCCCGGACAATGTTAGGAAGACTGTTCCAAAGTTTTGGTGCTAAGTAGGAAAAGGATCTACCGCCAGCAGTCGATTTTGATATTCTAGGTATTATTAACTGGCCGGAATTTTGAGATCGCAGTAGACGTGAAGGACTATAATGCATTAAGAGCTCGCTCAAGTACTGCGGAGCTAAACCATTTAGTGCTTTGTAAGTGATCAGCAATATTTTAAAATTTATACGATGTTTAATAGGCAGCCAATGCAGTGTTGACAGAACAGGGCTAATATGGTCATACTTCCTGGTTCTAGTAAGAACTCGAGCTGCTGCGTTTTGAACTAGCTGTAGTTTGTTTGTTAAGCGTGCAGGGCAACCACCCAGTAGAGCATTACAATAATCTAGCCTTGAGCTCATGAACGCATCAACTAATTGTTCTGCATTATTCATTGAGAGCATATGACGTAATTTAGATATATTTTTAAGATGGAAGAAAGCGGTTTTACAGATATTAGACACATGACTTTCAAATGAAAGATTGGTATCAAAGAGCACACCCAGGTTCCTAACCGACGACGAAGACTTAACAGAGCAGCCATCAAGTGTTAGACAGTACTCTAGGTTATTACGTGTGGAAGTTTTTTGTCCAATAATTAGAATCTCTGTTTTTTCTGAATTTAGTAGAAGGAAATTACTAGTCATCCAATTTTTTATATCAGCTATGCATTCCGTTAATTTTGTGAATTGGTAGGTTTCGTTAGGTTTTGAAGAAATATACAGCTGAGTATCGTCGGCATAACAGTGAAAGCTAATTCCATGTTTCCTAATGATATCTCCTTTTTTTTTTTTTTTTTTTGGCCCACCACCACCCCCCCTCTTAGGAGGACAACTTTATTTTTAATACAGCAAACTGTATACACAATATATTATAATACAGACAATACATGTATATACGGTGCATAACCATTCACCCAGTTTTGTGAGTCCCTGGGTACATAAGGGGGGGGGGGGGGGGATTATAGCACCACGTACAAAGTGTAACACGTAACATATAAGACACGACAAAGTGACAGACAAACAACAAGGAGACAACACAACTGGGAAACAAGAACGTATAATTATTATTGAGTAGAATGGTCTTGAGCAAATTCTCCTAAAAAAAAAAAAAAAAAGGGGTATTTGAGGGGGAAAAAGGTTTAGAGATGTTATGCATAGGTTTCGATATTGTATGCCTATGTGTATGTATGAAGTGATAGCTGCAGGGACAAAAGCAAGAAGAAGAAAAAAGAATGAAAGAAGAGAAAAAAAAAAAAAAGTATAAACTTATATAACGGAAAGGGGGGTGGTATGTGTCTGGAAATGTACTTGGCTTGTAGTTATATTTATGTGATATTATGAAATGTCCAAGATGTCAAAAAAAAGGGACCAGGTGTCTTCAAAGGCTGATATCTGCCTCCTTCTGTGTGCATTGTGTTTCTCCATTGAAATGTGTTCTGAGATTAAATTTTTCCAGTGATTGATATGGCAAGATTTCTTTGATTTCCAATTTTGGAGAACTACTTTCTTAGCGACAGTTAGAGAGATGAGCAACGGATTCTTATATTTTTTGGGGATATAGATATTAGAGAAGTCGCCTATGAGACAAAGTGATGGTGACGATGGGATTCTGTGACTCAAGATAGTGGAAAGTGTCTCAGTGACTGTAATCCAAAAAGAATGAACTGGTTGGCAGTGCCACATGGCGTGAAAATAGTCATCTGTGTGACCTAAAGTGCATTGTGAACAAATATCGGTATTGTCTAGGCCCATTTTGAACATTTTACTTTGAGTGATGTGAGTTCTGTGAATGACTTTATATTGTATAAGCTGCAGATTTGTGTTATCGGTCATGAAAAATATGTTCCTACAGATTTGTTCCCAGTACTCAGGGTTGGAAGAGACAGTCAAGTCGGTTTCCCACTTGGTTATTGGAAGTGTTATTGTTGTGTTTTGGTTGGAAATCATTGTATATAGCTGAGAAGTTAATTTTGTAAAGTTATTAACTTTCATAAGGTCTTCTATAAGCTGAGAAGGCTGTAATGTATTGTTGGTAAGTGTGATTTTATCTTTAATTTGAAGTTTAAGTTGTTGATATTGAAGGAATTGTTCTCTCCCAACCCCATATTTCTGTGTGAGTGTGTTAAATGACATGAAATAGTGGTTCTCAAATAAGTGGTGAAGATGTGTGATTCCTTTTTGTGCCCAAATGGGGAAATAGAGAGGTTTATTATGTATCATAAATTCTGGGTTGTGCCAGAGTGGGGTGAACTTGTTTAATTGTAATGATGATTTTGTGATTTGGTTCGTTTTCCACCAGGCTGTCAGAGTTGAATGGATGGTAATGCGTTGGCAAAAATTGGATTTCTTGATTGATTGTGAGAGGAAGGGAAGGTCTGCAACTGAAATATTTGTGCATTGGTTTTGTTCCAATTCCAGCCACGGGAGATTACACTTGTGTATATTGATCCATTTAACTAGGTACTGTAATTGATTTGCCAGGAAGTAGTGATGGAAGTTTGGTGCTTCAAGCCCCCCATGTGATTTTTGATCCCCTAATGATATCTCCTAATGGTAGCATATACAGAGTGAACAGCAGCGGTCCTAGTACGCCATACTGAACTTGTGATTGATAAGACATCTCTTCATTTACTGCTACAAACTGATAACGGTCAGATAAGTATGATTTAAACCATGCTAGTGCAATTCCACTAATGCCAACATAATGTTCGAGTCTATTTAAAAGGATGTTGTGGTCAATGGTGTCAAATGCAGCACTAAGATCCAGTAATACTAATAGAGAGATACAATCACGATCGGATGATAAGAGCAAATCATTTGTGACTCTAACGAGAGCTGTCTCGGTACTATGGTACGGTCTAAATCCGGACTGAAAATCCTCGCAGATATCATTTCTTTCAAGAAAAGAACACAGTTGTGAGGATACTGCTTTTTCTAATATCTTTGACAGAAATGGCAAATTAGAGATCGGCCTGTAATTGACTAGTTTTGTAGGATCAAGTTGCTGTTTTTTAACAAGCGGTTTAATCATAGCTAGCTTAAAGGTTTTTGGTACGTATCCTAGAGACAAAGATGAATTAATGATATTAAGAAGAGGATCTATGACATCTGGAAGCATCTCTTTCAGCAGCTTAGTCGGTATAGGGTCTAACATGCACGTTGTCGATTTAGATGATTTGACGAGTTTGCAAAATTCTTCCTCTCCTATAGCAATGAATGAATAAAATTTTCCCTCAGGGAGACTACAATGCACTTCCTGATGCGATACTGTATTAGACGGTTGCATAGTTATAATTTTGTCCCTGATATTATCGATCTTATAAGTGAAGAAGTTCATAAAGTCATTACTGCTGTGTTTCTTGGAAACTTCTGGGCTTGAAGCTTTCTTTTTAGTTAGTTTAGCCACTGTTTCAAATAAATACCTAGGATTATGTTTATTTTCTTCTAATAGGGTTGAAAAATAAGCAGATCTAGCAGCTTTTAAAGCCTCTCTGTAAGCAATCGAGCTCTCCTTCCATGAAATCCGAAACACCTCTAGTTTTGTTTTCTTCCAGTTGCGCTTCATTTTTCTGGCTGCTCTCTTAAGGGCCTGAGTGTGTGTGTGTGTGTGTGTGTGTGAGTGTGCTCGTTGTGCCACGGCGTTAGACTATGTTCTTTAATCTTCTTTAAGCGCAGCGGAGCAACTGTGTCTAAAGTGCTGGAAAAGAGAGAGTTAAAAGTTTCTGTTGCAATATCAAGTTCTTCTAAGCTATCCGGGATGCTGAGATGATGAAACTGATTAGGAAGATTATTGATAAAGCAATCTTTAGTGGCAGAAGTGATCGGTCTAACATATTTATAACACGGAGTCGGCTTTGCAGCCTTGGCTAAATGTAATTTACACGAGACTAGATAATGATCTGAGATGTCATCGCTCTGCTGCAGTATTTCAACGGCATCAACATCTATTCCATGTGATAGTATTAGATCTAGAGTATGATTACGGCAATGAGTCGGTCCTGACACGTGTTGTCTAACTCCAATTGAGTTTATAATGTCTTTAAATGCCAATCCCAATGCATCTTTTTCATTATCTATGTGTATATTAAAATCACCAACACTTAGGACTTTATCTGCAGCCAATACTAATTCTGATAGAAAGTCAGCAAACTCTTTGATAAAGTCTGTATGGTGCCCTGGTGGCCTGTATACAGTAGCCAGCAGAATTTTCAAACGTGATTTATCGGTTACACTATATATTTTTACATTGAGCACCAACACTTCAAAAGAATTATATTTACAACTAGATTTCTTAGTGGTTTTGAAAATATTACTATAAATTACAGCAACACCTCCTCCTTTGCGTTTCAGACGAGGTTCATGTTTATAACCGTAATCTTGTGGGGTTGACTCATTTAAAGCAATGTAATCGTTTGGTTTTAGCCAGGTTTCTGTTAAACACAGCAAATCTAGGTTATAATCTGTAATCATATCATTAACTATTAGCGCTTTTGAAGTAAGAGATCGAATATTCAGCAACCCAAGCTTTATCATTTGCTCATTTGTATTATATCTGTTTTTTATTTGTTGAAGATCAATTAAATTTTTAACCTTAGATGGGTTTAGTGTGCAGTCTAGCTCTATGGGCTCCTTTAGTGTGCAGTCTAGCTCTATAGGCTCCTTTAGTGCGCAGTCTAGCTCTATGGGCTCCTTTAGTGTGCAGTCTAGCTCTATAGGCTCCTTTAGTGTGCAGTCTAGCTCTATAGGCTCCTTTAGTGTGCAGTCTAGCTCTATAGGCTCCTTTAGTGTGCAGTCTAGCTCTATAGGCTCCTTTATTGTGCAGTCTAGCTCTATAGGCTCCTTTAGTGCGCAGTCTAGCTCTATGGGCTCCTTTAGTGTGCAGTCTAGCTCTATAGGCTCCTTTAGTGTGCAGTCTAGCTCTATAGACTCCTTTAGTGCGCAGTCTAGCTCTATAGGCTCCTTTAGTGTGCAGTCTAGCTCTATAGGCTCCTTTAGTGTGCAGTCTAGCTCTATAGGCTCCTTTAGTGTGCAGTCTAGCTCTATAGGCTCCTTTAGTGTGCAGTCTAGCTCTATAGGCTCTTTTAGTGTGCAGTCTAGCTCTATAGGCTCTTTTAGTGTGCAGTCTAGCTCTATAGGCTCCTTTAGTGTGCAGTCTAGCTCTATAGGCTCCTTTAGTGTGCAGTCTAGCTCTATGGGCTCCTTTAGTGTGCAGTCTAGCTCTATAGGTTCCTTTAGTGTGCAATCTAGCTCTATAGGCTCTTTTAGTGTGCAGTCTAGCTCTATAGGCTCCTTTAGTGTGCAGTCTAGCTCTATAGGTTCCTTCAGTGTGCAGTCTAGCTCTATAGGCTCCTTTAGTGTGCAGTCTAGCTCTATAGGCTCTTTTAGTGTGCAGTGTAGCTCTATGGGCTCCTTTAGTGTGCAGTCTAGCTCTATGGGCTCCTTTAGTGTGCAGTCTAGTTCTATGGGCTCCTTTAGTGTGCAGTCTAGCTCTATAGGCTCCTTTAGTGTGCAGTCTAGCTCTATAGGCTCCTTTAGTGTGCAGTCTAGCTCTACAGGCTCCTTTAGTGTGCAGTCTAGCTCTATAGGCTCCTTTAGTGTGCAGTCTAGCTCTATAGGCTCCTTTAGTGTGCAGTCTAGCTCTATAGGCTCCTTTAGTGTGAGTCTAGCTCTATAGGCTATTTTAGTGTGCAGTCTAGCTCTATAGGCTCCTTTATTGTGCAGTCTAGCTCTATAGGCTCCTTTAGTGTGCAGTCTAGCTCTATAGGCTCCTTTAGTGTGCAGTCTAGCTCTATAGGCTCCTTTAGTGTGCAGTCTAGCTCTAAAGGCTCCTTTAGTGTGAGTCTAGCTCTATAGGCTATTTTAGTGTGCAGTCTAGCTCTATAGGCTCCTTTATTGTGCAGTCTAGCTCTATAGGCTCCTTTAGTGTGCAGTCTAGCTCTATAGGCTCCTTTAGTGTGCAGTCTAGCTCTATAGGCTCCTTTAGTGTGCAGTCTAGCTCTATAGGCTCCTTTAGTGCGCAGTCTAGCTCTATAGGCTCCTTTAGTGTGCAGTCTAGCTCTATAGGCTCCTTTAGTGTGCAGTCTAGCTCTATAGGCTCCTTTAGTGTGCAGTCTAGCTCTATGGGCTCCTTTAGTGTGCAGTCTAGCTCTATGGGCTCCTTTAGTGTGCAGTCTAGCTCTATAGGCTCCTTTAGTGTGCAGTCTAGCTCTATAGGCTCCTTTAGTGTGCAGTCTAGCTCTATGGGCTCCTTTAGTGTGCAGTCTAGCTCTATGGGCTCCTTTAGTGTGCAGTCTAGCTCTATGGGCTCCTTTAGTGTGCAGTCTAGCTCTATAGGCTCCTTTAGTGTGCAGTCTAGCTCTATAGGCTCCTTTAGTGTGCAGTCTAGCTCTATAGGCTCCTTTAGTGTGCAGTCTAGCTCTATGGGCTCCTTTAGTGTGCAGTCTAGCTCTATAGGCTCCTTTAGTGTGCAGTCTAGCTCTATAGGCTCCTTTAGTGTGCAGTCTAGCTCTATAGGCTCCTTTAGTGTGCAGTCTAGCTCTATGGGCTCCTTTAGTGTGCAGTCTAGCTCTATGGGCTCCTTTAGTGTGCAGTCTAGCTCTAGGTTTGTAAAGGGTGCTGACTGAGTCTGTTTCCGCCTAAAACATAATTCCGCCACAAACATGATCATTACTAGTTTTCTGGAGGCTAATCAAATCACAAAAAATTCCTTAACTTCCTACAAACACACGACTGTAATTTATGTCAAGGGTTTTCAATCATTACCTTGTTCACATTTCTTCTGAAGCCTGTTGAGGTAGAGGCTCCAGTTTCTGGGGCAGGTTGTGAAAAATGTTACAATAAAAGAGATGTGTAAGGGCCAGTCGCTGTTTTATGCCACACATTCAAATATTTGCCATAAAAAAAGCCCAGTGCGTTCACCTAAGCAACTGTCTCAGAACACGGTGTCTTCATCATTTCCTCCACCCTGTAACGGCCCTTAGAGCAGTTAGTATGGTTTCAAGCTGTAGTACCACTACTATGCTCCAGGGGGCTCTCCATACTACTCCTCCTCTGGATAAAAGGCAGGGAGAAGTAGAGTTGGGGCATGTTTGGCTGGAGAGAAGCATGGCCTCCTCTTTAGCTAACCTTATGTGTAGAGTCCGGGTTGAGAAACTGTTGTTTTAAGCTCATCCAAGTAAGTGTTTTGTTCATTTTTGTATTATTAACATTGTATTTGGTGGGTTACATCTTATTTTGGGTCATTTCATGTGATTATGTTTGGTGTTAATGCTAGCCTGTATGTTTCTATTAGAAGGACTTCTCATACATCCCTCAGCCACAAGTTTCATCTGTCTTATTCTACTGGGTTGAGACATCTTCTATCCTATGCTGTACTGTTTCTTATGGGATATTACTGAGTTATACCGATGTCATCATTGGATAAATTAAATCACCTGTAAAAGGGATGTTTGACTGTTACAAGGACACCATTATTGCAACGTACCCTAAACTGAAGCCTGAGATGATTGAAACCAGGATTTGAAATGATCTACTGGATAGTTTGCTCCTTTCTTGGTTAACCCCCTGGGGTCGGCAATAACGCCGGCGTGATCTGCTCGCTTTTTTCCTTATCAGTGCAAAAGAGATTCAAAATACTCTTTGATCTTACATTTAAGTGTTTTACATCATTCGATCCAGTTAAGTTTCTATTTTTTTTGTGTATACTCACAATAAAAATAAAGTGTTGTGTCTTTCGCCAAATAAAGAAAAATAAACATGATGCGAGTTCTGCCTTCTCTCTGTCAGGGAAGTCCATTCTGAAACGCGTCCGAAAATGAACTGTAACTCAGCGAATACTTGTCACTCAGGAACGAGACATTTGTCTTTATGAAGCTAGAATTCTCTTCTTTTCAATGAAGTAATTTATATTAAAAAACACATATTCTTAGTTTATGTAATCCGTTTGAAACCAAGGAGAGGCACAGTTGTTTCGTTCTCCCTTCATTATTTTTAATGAGCTGAGGCCGACACGCCCACCGGCGCTATTCACATGCTAATAGTTGAGGTGATCTATATTCACATGGTAATAGTTGAGGTGATCTATATTCACATGGTAATAGTTTAGGTGATCTATATTCACATGGTAATAGTTGAGGTGATCTATATTCACATGGTAATAGTTTAGGTGATCTATATTCACATGGTAATAGTTGAGGTGATCTATATTCACATGGTAATAGTTTAGGTGATCTATATTCACATGGTAATAGTTTAGGTGATCTATATTCACATGGTAATAGTTTAGGTGATCTATATTCACATGGTAATAGTTTAGGTGATCTATATTCACATGGTAATAGTTTAGGTGATCTATATTCACATGCTAATAGTTTAGGTGATCTATATTCACATGGTAATAGTTTAGGTGATCTATATTCACATGGTAATAGTTTAGGTGATCTATATTCACATGGTAATAGTTTAGGTGATCTATATTCACATGGTAATAGTTGAGGTGATCTATATTCACATGGTAATAGTTTAGGTCATCTATATTCACATGGTAATAGTTTAGGTGATCTATATTCACATGCTAATAGTTTAGGAGATCTATATTCACATGGTAATAGTTTAGGTGATCTATATTCACATGCTAATAGTTTAGGAGATCTATATTCACATGGTAATAGTTTAGGTGATCTATATTCACATGCTAATAGTTTAGGTGATCTATATTCACATGGTAATAGTTTAGGTGATCTATATTCACATGGTAATAGTTTAGGTGATCTATATTCACATGGTAATAGTTTAGGTGATCTATATTCACATGGTAATAGTTGAGGTGATCTATATTCACATGGTAATAGTTTAGGTGATCTATATTCACATGGTAATAGTTTAGGTGATCTATATTCACATGGTAATAGTTTAGGTGATCTATATTCACATGGTAATAGTTGAGGTGATCTATATTCACATGGTAATAGTTTAGGTGATCTATATTCACATGGTAATCGTTTAGGTGATCTATATTCACATGGTAATAGTTTAGGTGATCTATATTCACATGGTAATAGTTTAGGTGATCTATATTCACATGGTAATAGTTTAGGTGATCTATATTCACATGCTAATAGTTTAGGTGATCTATATTCACATGGTAATAGTTTAGGTGATCTATATGCACATGGTAATAGTTTAGGTGATCTATATGCACATGGTAATAGTTTAGGTGATCTATATTCACATGGTAATAGTTTAGGTGATCTATATTCACATGGTAATAGTTTAGGTGATCTATATTCACATGGTAATAGTTTAGGTGATCTATATTCACATAATAATAGTTTAGGTGATCTATATTCACATGGTAATAGTTTAGGTGATCTATATTCACATGGTAATAGTTTAGGTGATCTATATTCACATGGTAATAGTTTAGGTGATCTATATTCACATGGTAATAGTTTAGGTCATCTATATTCACATGGTAATAGTTTAGGTCATCTATATTCACATGGTAATAGTTTAGGTCATCTATATTCACATGGTAATAGTTTAGGTGATCTATATGCACATGGTAATAGTTTAGGTCATCTATATTCACATGGTAATAGTTTAGGTCATCTATATTCACATGGTAATAGTTTAGGTGATCTATATTCACATGCTAATAGTTTAGGAGATCTATATGCACATGGTAATAGTTTAGGTCATCTATATGCACATGGTAATAGTTTAGGTGATCTATATTCACATGGTAATAGTTTAGGTGATCTATATTCACATGGTAATAGTTTAGGTGATCTATATTCACATGGTAATAGTTTAGGTGATCTATATTCACATGATCTATATTCACATGGTAATAGTTTAGGTGATCTATATTCACATGATCTATATTCACATGATCTATATTCACATGGTAATAGTTTAGGTGATCTATATTCACATGATCTATATTCACATGGTAATAGTTTAGGTGATCTATATTCACATGATCTATATTCACATGATCTATATTCACATGGTAATAGTTTAGGTGATCTATATTCACATGATCTATATTCACATGGAAATAGTTTAGGTGATCTATATTCACATGGTAATAGTTTAGGTGATCTATATTCACATGATCTATATTCACATGGAAATAGTTTAGGTGATCTATATTCACATGGTAATAGTTTAGGAGATCTATATTCACATGGTAATAGTTTAGGTGATCTATATTCACATGGTAATAGTTGAGGTGATCTACATTCACATGGTAATAGTTTAGGTGATCTATATTCACATGGTAATAGTTTAGGTGATCTATATTCACATGATCTATATTCACATGGTAATAGTTGAGGTGATCTATATTCACATGGTAATAGTTGAGGTGATCTACATTCACATGGTAATAGTTTAGGTGATCTATATTCACATGGTAATAGTTTAGGTGATCTATATTCACATGATCTATATTCACATGGTAATAGTTGAGGTGATCTATATTCACATGGTAATAGTTGAGGTGATCTACATTCACATGGTAATAGTTGAGGTGATCTACATTCACATGGTAATAGTTTAGGTGATCTATATTCACATGGTAATAGTTGAGGTGATCTATATTCACATGGTAATAGTTTAGGTCATCTATATTCACATGGTAATAGTTGAGGTGATCTATATTCACATGGTAATAGTTGAGGTGATCTATATTCACATGGTAATAGTTGAGGTGATCTACATTCACATGGTAATAGTTGAGGTGATCTATATTCACATGGTAATAGTTTAGGTGATCTATATTCACATAATAATAGTTTAGGTGATCTATATTCACATGGTAATAGTTTAGGTGATCTATATTCACATGGTAATAGTTTAGGTGATCTATATTCACATGGTAATAGTTTAGGTGATCTATATTCACATGGTAATAGTTTAGGTGATCTATATTCACATGGTAATAGTTTAGGTGATCTATATTCACATGGTAATAGTTTAGGTGATCTATATTCACATGCTAATAGTTTAGGTGATCTATATTCACATGGTAATAGTTGAGGTGATCTATATTCACATGGTAATAGTTGAGGTCATCTATATTCACATGGTAATAGTTTAGGTCATCTATATTCACATGGTAATAGTTTAGGTGATCTATATTCACATGGTAATAGTTTAGGTGATCTATATTCACATGATCTATATTCACATGATCTATATTCACATGGTAATAGTTTAGGTGATCTATATTCACATGGTAATAGTTTAGGTGATCTATATTCACATGGTAATAGTTTAGGTCATCTATATTCACATGGTAATAGTTTAGGTGATCTATATTCACATGGTAATAGTTTAGGTGATCTATATTCACATGGTAATAGTTTAGGTGATCTATATTCACATGGTAATAGTTTAGGTGATCTATATTCACATGGTAATAGTTTAGGTGATCTATATTCACATGATCTATATTCACATGATCTATATTCACATGGTAATAGTTTAGGTGATCTATATTCACATGATCTATATTCACATGGTAATAGTTTAGGTGATCTATATTCACATGATCTATATTCACATGATCTATATTCACATGGTAATAGTTTAGGTGATCTATATTCACATGATCTATATTCACATGGAAATAGTTTAGGTGATCTATATTCACATGGTAATAGTTTAGGTGATCTATATTCACATGATCTATATTCACATGGAAATAGTTTAGGTGATCTATATTCACATGGTAATAGTTTAGGAGATCTATATTCACATGGTAATAGTTTAGGTGATCTATATTCACATGGTAATAGTTGAGGTGATCTACATTCACATGGTAATAGTTTAGGTGATCTATATTCACATGATCTATATTCACATGGTAATAGTTGAGGTGATCTATATTCACATGGTAATAGTTTAGGTCATCTATATTCACATGGTAATAGTTTAGGTCATCTATATTCACATGGTAATAGTTTAGGTGATCTATATTCACATGGTAATAGTTTAGGTGATCTATATTCACATGGTAATAGTTTAGGTGATCTATATTCACATGCTAATAGTTTAGGAGATCTATATTCACATGGTAATAGTTGAAGTGATCTATATGCACATGGTAATAGTTTAGGTGATCTATATGCACATGGTAATAGTTTAGGTGATCTATATTCACATGGTAATAGTTTAGGTGATCTATATTCACATGGTAATAGTTTAGGTGATCTATATTCACATGGTAATAGTTTAGGTGATCTATATTCACATGGTAATAGTTTAGGTGATCTATATTCACATGGTAATAGTTTAGGTGATCTATATTCACATGGTAATAGTTTAGGTGATCTATATTCACATGGTAATAGTTTAGGTGATCTATATTCACATGGTAATAGTTTAGGTGATCTATATTCACATGATCTATATTCACATGGTAATAGTTTAGGTGATCTATATTCACATGATCTATATTCACATGATCTATATTCACATGGTAATAGTTTAGGTGATCTATATTCACATGATCTATATTCACATGGAAATAGTTTTAGGTGATCTATATTCATATGGTAATAGTTTAGGTGATCTATATTCACATGGTAATAGTTTAGGTGATCTATATTCACATGGTAATAGTTTAGGTGATCTATATTCACATGATCTATATTCACATGGAAATAGTTTAGGTGATCTATATTCACATGGTAATAGTTTAGGTGATCTATATTCACATGATCTATATTCACATGGTAATAGTTTAGGTGATCTATATTCACATGGTAATAGTTGAGGTGATCTACATTCACATGGTAATAGTTGAGGTGATCTATATTCACATGCTAATAGTTTAGGTGATCTATATTCACATGATCTATATTCACATGGTAATAGTTGAGGTGATCTACATTCACATGGTAATAGTTGAGGTGATCTATATTCACATGGTAATAGTTGAGGTGATCTATATTCACATGGTAATAGTTGAGGTGATCTATATTCACATGGTAATAGTTGAGGTGATCTACATTCACATGGTAATAGTTTAGGTGATCTATATTCACATGGTAATAGTTGAGGTGATCTATATTCACATGGTAATAGTTTAGGTGATCTACATTCACATGGTAATAGTTGAGGTGATCTATATTCACATGGTAATAGTTGAGGTGATCTATATTCACATGGTAATAGTTGAGGTGATCTACATTCACATGGTAATAGTTGAGGTGATCTATATTCACATGGTAATAGTTGAGGTGATCTATATTCACATGGTAATAGTTGAGGTGATCTACATTCACATGGTAATAGTTGAGGTGATCTATATTCACATGGTAATAATTGAGGTGATCTACATTCACATGGTAATAGTTGAGGTGATCTATATTCACATGGTAATAGTTGAGGTGATCTACATTCACATGGTAATAGTTTAGGTGATCTATATTCACATGGTAATAGTTGAGGTGATCTATATTCACATGGTAATAGTTGAGGTGATCTACATTCACATGGTAATAGTTGAGGTGATCTATATTCACATGGTAATAGTTGAGGTGATCTATATTCACATGGTAATAGTTTAGGAGATCTATATTCACATGGTAATAGTTGAGGTGATCTATATTCACATGGTGATAGTTTAGGTGATCTATATTCACATGGTAATAGTTTAGGTGATCTATATTCACATGGTAATAGTTTAGGTGATATATATTCACATGGTAATAGTTGAGGTGATCTATATTCACATGGTAATAGTTGAGGTGATCTATATTCACATGGTGATAGTTTAGGTGATCTATATTCACATGGTAATAGTTGAGGTGATCTATATTCACATGGTAATAGTTTTAGGAGATCTATATTCACATGGTAATAGTTGAGGTGATCTATATTCACATGGTAATAGTTGAGGTGATCTATATTCACATGGTAATAGTTTAGGTGATATATATTCACATGGTAATAGTTGAGGTGATCTATATTCACATGGTAATAGTTTAGGTGATCTATATTCACATGCTAATAGTTGAGGTGATCTATATTCACATGGTAATAGTTTAGGTGATCTATATTCACATGGTAATAGTTTAGGTGATCTATATTCACATGGTAATAGTTGAGGTGATCTATATTCACATGGTAATAGTTTAGGTGATCTATATTCACATGGTAATAGTTTAGGTGATCTATATTCACATGGTAATAGTTTAGGTGATCTATATTCACATGGTAATAGTTGAGGTGATCTATATTCACATGGTAATAGTTTAGGTGATCTATATTCACACGGTAATAGTTTAGGTGATCTATATTCACATGCTAATAGTTGAGGTGATCTATATTCACATGCTAATAGTTTAGGGTGATCTATATTCACATGGTAATAGTTTAGGTGATCTATATTCACATGGTAATAGTTTAGGTGATCTATATTCACATGGTAATAGTTGAGGTGATCTATATTCACATGGTAATAGTTTAGGTGATCTATATTCACATGGTAATAGTTGAGGTGATCTATATTCACATGGTAATAGTTGAGGTGATCTATATTCACATGGTAATAGTTGAGGTGATCTATATTCACATGGTAATAGTTGAGGTGATCTATATTCACATGGTAATAGTTTAGGAGATCTATATTCACATGGTAATAGTTGAGGTGATCTATATTCACATGGTGATAGTTTAGGTGATCTATATTCACATGGTAATAGTTTTAGGTCATCTATATTCACATGGTAATAGTTTAGGTGATATATATTCACATGGTAATAGTTGAGGTGATCTATATTCACATGGTAATAGTTGAGGTGATCTATATTCACATGGTAATAGTTTAGGTGATATATATTCACATGGTAATAGTTGAGGTGATCTATATTCACATGGTAATAGTTGAGGTGATCTATATTCACATGGTAATAGTTGAGGTGATCTATATTCACATGGTAATAGTTGAGGTGATCTATATTCACATGGTAATAGTTTAGGTGATCTATATTCACATGCTAATAGTTGAGGTGATCTATATTCACATGGTAATAGTTTAGGTGATCTATATTCACATGGTAATAGTTGAGGTGATCTATATTCACATGGTAATAGTTTAGGTGATCTATATTCACATGGTAATAGTTTAGGTGATCTATATTCACATGGTAATAGTTGAGGTGATATATATTCACATGGTAATAGTTTAGGTGATCTATATTCACATGCTAATAGTTTAGGTGATCTATATTCACATGGTAATAGTTGAGGTGATCTATACGCCTCGCACACGCCCTCCGATCAATGCCATGAAAAGACGCAGTTTCTCGTCAGATTCACGGATAGTTCATCGCGTTTTGAGGATGGCACGCTTCTCCGGTAAAGTCGTCCTCCAGATGATTATGGACAGCGAGGAAGAATTCACCTTTTCCTCAGAGAAAGATCGCATCAGACGGAGAACGGCTGCATTTTCAAAAGCGAACTGATCCCGCCGAAGATACAAGTTCGAGTAAATTGTTTAGTGTTATATAATTATTTTTCTGATTATAGCCTATAGAACTCATATGAATTTTAGACTATATTTTGCTTAGTTTTGGTTACCTTTTGACATCTTACAGGAAAGATTGCCTTACAATATCCCTAACATTCGTGTAGCTATATGGTCGTGGTAAGCTTCAAGGTAATATTACTCTCTAAACATATTAGTATTATGTTTCACTCCGTTTTGATTAGCTTATGACACTGATTATCATGCTAAAAATACTGACTTTTGCGTAATGTAGCTTATTTGCGAATATCTGCTTAGGTTGTAAATATGATTTCGAGCAAATATATTTCAGCCTCCGGTAAAATATGATACGGTCTAAATACTAGACATTATATTTGTATATATAAATGTTCGGTTTTGGTTATAGCCTATGACACTTATCTTGCTAAAATATTGCCACAGATGATTGTGAATACAGGTGTAAATGTTTGAAATGCTCTAAATGCGTGCGGTCTATATGGCCATCAACAGCTCGCGGTGACGCGATCTACGGCCCATAAATAGATATTTCTCCGTCCTATGGCCCATTAACAGATATATAGGCCATTAATTGCCCATCTTTGGATAATGTATTCTAACAGTTGTTTTAATTTTTTTAGGAATGTGTTTTGCATCACGCTCTCCTTCTCCAGCACCGCAGAGGGACACGCAGGTGTCGTTCAGTTCTCAATCGAGAATTATAGTAAGTGCTCAGACGTAATATTTTACTGATGAAATGTAATTGTGTTTACATCGTCATTATATACAAGTAGGGCCTACCTATTCTTGTGTGAAATTACAAAAACTGTTGTCTTTTTTTTTAACCCTCTGGGGACCAAGGTGTTTTTGGGGGCCCTTGGGATGTTTTGAAATCCCTGATATTTGTGCTTTTTTCAGTTATTTATAAACATGTTAATGGCAAAGGTGTAAATTCACTCTATATAGCACAAATGGGGCTACCATAATACGTGAGCAACATGTATGTACATGTTTGTATTTTTAAGAGAATAATGTTTATGCGTGGTTATTAAAAAAAATAAAAATGAAAGTTGCTGAAATGGACAACAAAACACATACTAAATATGTGTTTCGAAGACTTTTGACTAATGGATGTTGTCGCTTCGAGTTCTGGCTTCAAAATGATGTGAGAAACATCCTGCCTAATCGTTCACATAAAACAATACATTGATTTAAACTTTGTACGTTTTTTTGTCAGAAGAGATTCATGCATTGGGTGTGATGATGGCCTATCAATTTTAATGAGATTCAGACCCAGGGTGTGACAGACACTCCCCAATGGCCCATCATGAGGCAAGCCTAAACAAAGAGATTCAAAGGTTTTGTTTTTCAATCTGTTTCATTGTAATTCCTCTATGTGGAGGAACTAAATGTTCATCTGAAGACACAAGTGAACATTACATGCCTGGCAATTTCCAAGGTGTGTCCTGCCTTTTACCAAGCTGTCCTTTGCAAAGCACACAGATCTTGCGACCAACTGTGCAAAAAGGAATATTTCGCAAAACTGCAATGGAAACCGTTTTTTGCGCATTTACAGTCACCTGACTTAGAAGACGCGGTGTGTTTGGGGTCCGTGTACGCAAATAATAATAATAATTATCATCATTATTATAACATTTATTAGACTACATATTTAGAGACGCTTTTATCCAAAAAAGGAACAAAGCAATTTGTCAAATGTCATTCATAATACGGGTTAGACAATAATAATACAGGGCTAAGATTATCACAAATAAACACAAGATTTTGACGCATATCCAGCGGTTTGTGTGGAGCGGAGTGTGGAGCGCGCATGGCACGGAGCCGCGGACGCGAACACTTGCATTTTCCTATCAGCAGTGGAAACAACTGAAAATACTCTTATCATTTCTGGTCATACAGAAAATAATAATACATTATTCGCAACTACTTTTATTTGTGTAAACTCACAATAACAAGAAAGCGTTGTACTTTTGTAAAATAAAATAAAACAATCAGGCGCGCTTTCATGATCTCCGTGAACTGGAGCGCGAGAACTGAAACTAAATATAGCCTATGTAGGCTAAAGCTTGAAATGTCCACTTTAAAACGAACAAATTCAAATCGAAAGCTAATACATTCTGATAATGTAATGCGTATGAAAGGAGCATTTCTCTCATTCAGCACTGCGGGAAAATATCAATTCCAGGTTCTAATTTGGCCTTAGAAAACCAGTAAAATCAACATGTTTTCCATATTAATTTGTGAAAATATCTGTAAAATATCTGTAATAATAGTGGGTAAATATGTACTTACTCTTTCTGATTTCTGAATGTGTTGCTAAGCGCACTCCGAGTTGCAGGCGTAGGTAGTGATGAAGCTCCATTCCTTTTAAAAAGGTTGAAGAATATTATTGTCGTGCCATCTTCCCAACGCGCAGGTGACTGAATGATGAAACTTAAAGCATTTGCTTGGGGGCGTTTCCCTGTTTTGCATAGATGGCTTAACACATTATCTTGTGAATAGCGCGCTCCGTCAGTAGAAGTGAACGAATTAAAGTCAATGAGCTCGACTGGAATCGTTCTCTTTTCATACAGATTACAGAAGCTGAGAATATTTGTTTTTTTATATAAATTACTTCATTTTAAAGATCTCAAGCCTTATGACCGTGGGTATGTTTGCCTGTTTGACTGAATTTTCGCGGAGTTACAGATCATTTTCTACAGATCATTAACGCGTTTCAAATTGGAGTTCATTGACAGAGAGAGTGCAGAACTTGCATCATGTTAATTTTTCTTTATTTGGCAAAAAGCAAAACACTTTATTT
This sequence comes from Phoxinus dragarum, assembly GCA_033366665.1. NCBI lineage: Eukaryota > Metazoa > Chordata > Actinopteri > Cypriniformes > Leuciscidae > Phoxinus > Phoxinus dragarum. The sequence goes on from JARPMJ010002493.1 coordinate 61,974, forward strand.
TTATTGTGAGTATACAGAAAAAAAATAGAAACTGAACAGGATCGATTGATCTATAACACGAAAATGAAAGATCAAAATTAACAGAGCATTTTGACTTTATTTTGCATTGCTAAAAAAAAACACGACCAAAACGCGCCGGCGAGTTTTTGGTCCCCAGAGGGTTAAGATCAAAGCCTGAGTTGACAGAGAAAGTTGATGAGCTGCGTCGTAGGTACCAATAAAGCCTGAATGCATCGGTTTGGTTTTGTCAACTCAAAACTTATCCTGTAACCCCGAGTTTGTTCAGCTACCTTCATGGTACAGGCCCCAGAGATGATTTACATTCTTCCAGGAACAAGGAAATGTTGACCAGGAAATAGTCTATATTCTATACATCTATCATGGCATCCAGGAGAGAACATAAGTGGCAGATGGGGGTTTATGCATTCATGGATATATACTGTATCATAAATTACTCACTTCAGTGACAATTATGCTGAGATCAAGATCTTTTAATGCCAAACATAAAATTCCCAATGTTCAGTAATGTGGTCTAATCAATGTACTTGAATGTAACTGGATTACAAATGCAAAGTTGTGTTTGCATTGACGTGTTAAAGTGAATAGATGTGCATATTAAACAGAACTGCATTGAAAATAATATTGATCACGAGGATAAAAATGTAAAAGAGTAAACTTGATTAAAACATAAATACACAAACACATGTACGATGCAGTGTATACATAAGAACAGAACAGAACAATTGCTATTTCTTGCATAGTCAAAAGTGCCATTCAGAGCTAAGCTCAAACAAAGAAAAAAGTTCATCCATCCATTTTGTTAACCAGTTGTCCTATGCAAGGTCGCCTATCGCAGTTTCTCAGGCTGCAAACTGGGAAAGTCACAGGGTGAACACACACCACACCTATGGACAATTTAGTCTCCAATTCAACCTGTGCATTTGGATTGTGAGGGAAGAACTGGAGCACAATAGTATATTCAGAAATTAACATTGATTAATGATTTCTAAAGCTGATTTTTTTTCAGAAAAGTAAGCTCAGTAACAGTCAAGATCAACAGGCCATTCATTCTGAATCACGACTGCTTGTGTCTCTGGGCTCTGGAACATTTTCTTTGTTTTTTTCATGACTGTTACTACAAGTGCTGAGAAAGGTCAGGAACACCGGTATGAATACGATGCCATGGACGGCCCCGAACAGAATGACTAAGAAACATGATTTTGAAGAAGGTCCTGAAGATGTAGCTTTTAGCAGCCGCGAGCACCACCACCCCTGCGATCGTGGACACGGCACCCTGAATGATGGGATAGCCCAGTTTAGTGACGGCATCTGTGGCTCTCTCATTTGCTGAGGACTTTCACTTGACACATAAGCATAGGATATGTGAGCAGAGAAGTCGACAGAAAACCCGGATACAGATAACAAGATTAATCATAGACACAGAGTCTAAACTAACATCCCAGAATGCCATGAAACCGGCCACTCCCACGATGACAGATGCGATGGCAAATGTCACCCAGAGAGAGCAAAGAGGGTTTGGGATCAACAGGAGGGAAATGACTAACATTACACATGTAGCAACCACTAAGTTTTGGATTGTATTAGTGATGATGACGGCATATTGGTCGTAATAGATGAATGCAGGGTGGTACACTATCAGATCAACGGGTGTCTGCAACTTCCCACATTTTTCTGCGGTTTCTCTAAATACATCCAGCATGTTCTTCTCATCGATCGCTATGCGGATGTTCACAGTCTGAACGAACATACGTGACGCATGAATTTGATTGTTAGTGAAATTAACATCTTGACTAAAACCAGACAGATTAAGAAATGCAGTTAAATGGCGTTTGAATTGTGTTTCATTGTTTAAATTTAAACCTGCATTCAGTCCATACTGCATGTACACACTCAGCCAAGAAATCGGCAAAATGCTTGAATTTGCCACTGTCAGATTTTGAAAATTTTCCAAACACAAGTCAAGACTTTTGCAAGCAGTTGGGTTCCAGTACTGAAAGTCTTCATCCTTTATAACCAACATGACATTGGGCCCAAAGGCAGAGAAGAATTCATCTTCTTTGTCATAGTAACTACCAACATACGAGCCGTCTGCTGCTAAATGCTTCAGATCTAGACCTTCCTGCATCTGGAAGCATCCATAGATACTGACGGCCAAATACCCGGCATAGATCAGACACACGAGCGCCTTAACCCACACTCTTGTCAGAAAAGGGCCGTAATATTTTTTAAAGAATGAATCTATTGGCATTTCAAATTCCTTATCTGTGTTTTTATCATACGCCCCACCAACACAACAGCCTCCATCATCACCAGTGGCTTCTGGGACTTTCATGCAGGTCAGCCAGTGTCTGTTGCCTTTCTCTCTCCTACCATTCAGTGCGAGACACGCGCCAAAGAAGGTGATGTTGAAGACGTAGCAGAACAGAAGAGCTGTGCTGGTGTACATGCAGAAGGACTGGACCGAGCGGAAGGGCGTCATGAGGCCGATGTAGAAAGCCAGCACATCTGTCAGCGTGGGTGATAGTGATGGACACGCCGGCCTCTTTATACGTCTCTGCTAAACGAACCTCCACGGCTTTATGAACTTCAGTCTCTTCTGCCAGCAGGAGATCATAATGAACATGTCATCAACACCAATACCTGGAGGATAGCAGAGAGGTGAGCCTGTGGACATCAGCTGTGAGACACCTAAGGTGAGGAAATTAATGACATTTACCCAGAATCAGAAAGGGCGCTGTGGCCACGGTCATGGCAAACGGCATCCCACAGAACAGCAGGAGACCAAAGCCGGCCAACCACGGCCATCCCAGTGGAGACCACACCGAACGCAGCCACCCACACCTTCGTCCTGACACAGTCTAACCTGAGGAAGAGGACATGCTATAGAGATCAATCACATCGCTTGTGACAGAAACATGTGCTTATGTGTTTTTTTATTTATTATTTGAGATACCTCAAACAAGATAGAATTGAAATGGTAATGGCCAGGAAATATGTAACAGAGAAGAGGGGGATGACAGAGTCTGAATTGGTCTCGAACTCATTCTGTCTTGATATTGATGTAAAGTAAGACACATGAACCTGTAGAAATGAAGCAAAAAAATTATAACAAAATGCTGTTCCGTATAATTACTGTTTACATAAATGTTTCATTGTGTGGAATCTCAATGAAGAACTAATTTTACTAATTATGACAGGACATGACAAGTAGGGTTGGGTACCGAAACGCGGGTGCCAATAGGGAACTGGTTCCGACGTAAACGGTAGTAACGAGACCAAATAAGAAAGAAAATTTCAGTGCCTGACTTTTTTTTACCACCCCCTGTTAAAACATCTCGCGCCACGAATGTTCCAATTCATATAAATAAAACATCTCCAGTTAACCAGCAGAGCATTCGTTTTGTTCGTTTGTTAAATAAGAGCGACGATCTAGCGCTGAAATGTGTTTTTTAAATCAAGTGATCAAAGTGCTCGTTGCCGCTGCGATCAGTGGCGTGGGATACAGTGTTTTCTCTTGTGGTTCGCGCACACCGCCCTGTCTTCACTCGGACGCACGCTTCAATCCGTTGTGGAGACTCTCTATTTGTTCCGGTGAAATCCACAAAATATAATGCACACAAAAGTGTCCCTGCTTGATAATACAACCACGGATGAGCATAATCAGTTTTGATGAGAGAAAAAAAACCTGTACGAATGCAGATTAGAACCCAGAACCTCTGACACGCTTGACTAAAGTTCAAGTTCAGCAGGCTGCCAGTGTCTCTATAGCACGCAGTGTGTTTATCGTGCAATTTATACACAAATATTTGATTTTATGGGCATATGATACACAGTTCCCTTACGAGAGTACTCTCGTACTGCGTAATATCTTACGCTAGGGGAAAAACTATTTTCCACGAGATATTGAAGCCAAAAATTATCCTTAATTTTGAAATAATGCAAAACGCGTTGCGGCTGGCAGCATGCAGACATAGGCCAGACGGCTCGCGCGCCTATTGGCTGTCCTGCGGCAACTGCAGCAGCCTATCGAGAGAGGCCTCCCGCCAAAACAGGCGTGGCCTAGGCCTATAAATATAGCTCGACAGGCTGATATACTCTGATTTATCTCTTCAAGCAAAGCTCTCGCATCGTTGGATCCTGAGAGGAAGACCTTATATAAATCCCTTAAAGAGTGTATTTTCTGGTGTTCCGGCCACGGCCGATGGTGTTGTGAGTGTAGTAAAAATGCCCACAGGCCCAGTGCTCATTCCTACACACAAGCACAGCCCGCCACATGCCAGGGGCCCGCACGTCGATTGTGCATTAAAAGTAGTGAATGTGGCCACGTCCCAGTGCCCACAAACACTACACACTGCATGTCTCACGGTTTCTGTAAAAACGAAACCAACACACATTCAGTCAGCTCAGGCCGACGGTGTTTTAAGTGTAGTAAAATGTGCCCGCTGTCCCGCGCCCACATTCATTCACAGACATGACAAGCCCCACGGGGCTCGGCCCGCTCGCTCTCTCTCAGCTAGCCACCATGAGAGAGTCGAGCGCGAGCAGGCTGCCCGCTGTGATCAGCGCGCCCCCCGCCTCGAACGCTGCAAGCACGGCGTCTATGTTACAGCATACCGAAGCTCTCCGGTCGCCACCACGTCACGGCCAGAGCCCAGATCTCATTCAACCCCTAGCTATTCATGCAGGTGCATGGGCAAAAGCTTCCCGGGGTATCAGAATGGGTGCTGAACATTATAAAGAGAGGCTATTCGCTACAGTTCGCTCGACGTCCCCGCCGTTACGCGGCGCGAATCGAAACTACGGTAGAAAGGAGAGTAGCACATCTACTTCGAGCCGAAATAGCGAAACTGTTGAGCAAAAGGGGCCATAGAGCCTTTATCTCAAGCTCAGAGCGAAGGGGGTCTATACAGCAGATATTTTCTGGTACCGAAAAAAGACGGGGGTCTCAGACCCATTCTGAATCTAAGACAGATGAACAAAGCGCTTTCGAAACGCCGTTTCAGAATGCTCATAACCAGGAAAATCCTCACGTAAATTCGCCGAGGGGACTGGTTAATGTCAATAGATCTGAAGGATGCGTATTTCCAAATAGAAATAGCGTCTCGTCACAGGCGAATTTTGAGATTCACCTTCGAGGGCCAGGCATATCAATACACAGTCCTACCATTCGGCCTGTCCGTAGCACCCCGTACATTCACGATGTGCATGGACGCGGCGCTTGCACCCTGAAACTTCAGGGCATGCGAGTTTTGAACTACTTGGACGATTGGCAGATTGGCTGATTAGAGCTCATAGAACACAGGACCATATTACTCGAACATCTTGAGAATCTAGGTCTCAAGTCTATTGGGTGAGAGTTCACTCTCTCCTAGTCATAGGATATCTTTTCTGGGCACGGAACTGGACTCGCTGTCTATGACAGCACAACTATCGCCACAGCGCAGACTGAAAATTCAGCGCATGACAGAAACCTTCCGCCGCGGCGCTATAGTCCCGCTAAGAAAGTTTCAGAAAATGCTGGGTTTCATGGCCTCAGCATCATCAGTACTCCAGTTGGGTCTGCTTCACATGCGCCCATTGCAGTTCTGGCTAAAAGCGCGAGTACCGCGTCGAGCGTGGACCTCCGGTCTTTTTCGCCTCAAGGTCGATCAGAAATGCGTCTCAGCTCTGAAATCTTGGCGAGCGACATATTGGTACCGGTCAGGTGTAAGCCTGGGGACTTCTTTGTGTGAAGGTGGTGTCTACGGACACCTCCACCTCGGGATGGGGAGCGCTGCTCGAGGGCAGACCGTTTTTCGGCCGGTGATCAGAACGGGAAAAGCTTCTACACATAAACTGCTTGGAAATGATGGCAGTCGACAACGCGCCGAGGCGCTTTTGTCCCCAGATCAAAGGACACCACGTCTTGGTCCGTTCGGACAACATGTCGGTGGTGGCCTATATAAATCGCCCAGGAGGTATCAGGTCCCGAAACCTTTACAGGCTGACGGAGTGCCTCCCGGTCTGGGCTCTCGTTGAGAGCAGCACACGTGCCCAGGCCACCAGAATGTGGGACCAGACAGGACTGTCCAGAAACAATGTTCCGGCAGGAAAATGGTCTCTACACCCGCAGACAGTCCAACTGCTGTGGAAGACATTCGGCAGGGTTGAAGGTAGACCTGTTTGCATCTCAAGAAAACGCTCACTGTCCGGAGTTTTTTTTCCAAGAGCAGGGATGCGCTGGCCCCGCTGCCCGCTCTATGCTTTTCCCCTTGTCATGCTCCTGCCTCAGGTATTAGAGCGAAATCAGGGGAGGACAGATGCTCCGTGCTCCTTGTGGCTCTGTTCTGGAGAAACCAGGGCTGGTTCCCAGTTCTGGTGCAGCTGACAAGCACTGCCCCATGGCCAATACCAGTGAGGAGGGACCTCCTCTCTCAGGCAAAGAGCTCGATCTGGCATCCTCACCAGAGCTTTGGGCCCTACATGTGTGGGCCATCAACGGGTACCCGCTAACCTCCCGGTTGGGAGTGTTAAACACGATCACGCCGGCTAGGGCCCCTTCTACTAGATGGCTCTATTCCTTGAAATGGTCTGTGTTTTCTAGCTGGTGCACAGCTCATGGCATATCACCCCAGACTGTGGGGTGACGGAGGTTCTCTCCTTCCTGCAAGAGCTACTGGATAAGGGCAGAACCCCATCCACGCTCAAGGTTTATGTGGCGGCTATAGCAGCGTTTACTAAATCGACGCCTGGCCAGTCACTTGGAAGGAATGATCTGGTCATCCACTTCCTTAGAGGAGCTACGAGGCTGAATCCTCCCAGACCTCCCTCAGTCCCCATGTGGGACCTTTCTACGGTTTTGGAAGCCATGAAAGGTGCCCCGTTCGAGCCAATCCAATCAATAGATATCAGACACCTGTCTTTCAAGACAGTGTTTCTTCTGGCTCTCGCTTCGGTAAAGCGTATAGGGGACTTGCAAGCGCTCTCAGTAAGCGCGACGTGTATGGAATTTGGGCCAAATGACTCGAAAGTCATACTCAAACCAAGGCACAGGTACGTTCTTAAATCCTCAACACACCGTTTAGGGCACAGGTGATTTCCCTATCGGCCCTGCTGGTCTCTAATGAGGAAAAGGACGTGAGCTTCCTTTGACCGGTCAGGGCATTAAGGGCTTATGTGTCTCGCTCGACTGTCTTTAGACCGACGGAGCAGCTCTTTGTTTCGTTCGGCGGGAGTACTAAGGGACTAGCTGCGTCGAAACAGAGTCTATCCAGATGGATAGTTGATGCTATTGCGCTGGCTTACGCCTCTAAGGGCCTGCAGAGCCCGTTAGATGTCAGAGCGCACTCCACAAGAGGCATGGCCTCGTCGTGGGCTTGGTCCAGTGGGATTGCCTTGCAAGATATCTGTACGGCGGCAGGCTGGCCTCCCCATCTACATTTATAAGGTTTTATAACCTAGAGGTTCCCGCCTTGCAGGCTAAGCTGCTTTCGGTCAAATAAATCAGTACTGTCTGCCTCGATGCTATCGGCTCAGAATACTGAAACTGCTTGAGCGCCGCTCGGCTGATCGATAAATAACTCAATGGGCAGTATGTAAGTCCCTTAATATTCATCAGTCCAGTCAGAGTTTTTTTCGCCCTGGCTGTGTGGAACACTATTTTTATAATTTGCTTCTTATAGAATGCTACTTATTACGGGAATGATGCTGTTTGAGCCCCTCTTCCCAGACTCTCTGCGAGTCCCTGGTGATCATGCACTATATGAGCCCCGGGCACCTGCCCTTGGGACTTTGGTGTTGGATCTCAGCACGCACAGCGTTTTACACTGTGTTCCCCTAGCGTAAGATATTACGCAGTACTCTCGTAAGAGAACGTACTCGGTTATTAACGTAACCTCGGTTCTCTCTAGAGAGGGAACGAGTACTGCGTATCTTGCCTGCAACTCGCTCTGGTTGGCTTCGGCAATGAAAATCAGAGTATATCAGCCTGTCAAGCTATATTTATAGGCCTTGGCCACGCCTGTTTCGGCGGGGAGGGCCGTGACGTAGTGGGCGCGAAGTTGCCCCCCATTGGATCTGACGTCACGAGAGGCCTCTCTCGATAGGCTGCTGCAGTTGCCGCAGGACAGCCAATAGGCGCGCGAGCCGTCTTGCCTATGTCTGTATGCTGCCGCAACGTGTTTCGCATTATTTCAAAATTAAGGATATTTTTTGGCTTCAATATCTCGTGGAAAAGAGTTTATCCCCTAGCGTAAGATATTACGCAGTACTCGTTCCCTCTCTAGGGAGTTACGAGTACGTTTTCGTGTGCATTTGATACGCACTTCATTGCGTGTAATACACACGCATCCCACACCAGTTCTACCCAAACGTATAATACACACGCACCCAAACCACTACAAAAACCTACCCTAACCAACCATGCGTATCCTGATGAACGTAAAAACTAATTTTTTGCGTATAAATTACACGATAAACACACTGCGTGCTATAGAGACGCATTTAGTGTGATTGGCGCAATTTTTTATTTCAACAGAAATCTGAAAATATTTAAGTTAATATTGTGTCCAGTTTGGCCCTGTAAATAAAAAGGTATTATTTTTTGACAAAGTGTGTGCGGTTTTGTTTTCTTAAGTACCGGTTTAAACCATTTAAAAAATACCGAGTAAGGTACTGGTATCGGATAAAACCCAACCAATACCCAACCCTAATGACAAGGCAGAAAAATCAAATAGAAATACACGTGTATTCAGTTTATTATCTTGGTATATTTGAATTGCAGTCCAAATTACTTTTATCCAAGCATCTCCAATAAGTCAAGCACCAAATGTCATATGAGGTACTTTTACACACACAATAGTCATTTGGTATCTGTATGTGCATAGATATAACTCAGGATATTCCTTTGACTTACCGTTTTCTGCTCTGTAAAGTTTGAGAGGAGTTTTAGAAAGCCATCAAGCCAGTCAGAGTTTTCCACTGTCTTCTGCTCGTCTAGGAAATAAAAAAGCCGGACTGCTTTTGCACGGGTCAGCTCTGAGCTATTCAGCTTTAATTCTACACCGCCGATGATGTTCCCAAAAATGTGCCATTATTCATCGGATATGTTATGGTTGAAGAAACAATTTCAGTAGCATTGTTATTTATAATGTCTAAAATTGGATTTGACATGCACCTTCCCTTTGTTTTTGCACAGAGGTTTTCAAAAATGTTTCCTGTCGTCATACTTTTCACTTGTCTGTCTAGCTCTATAATGTCGTTAAAAGCTGCTTCAGTTAATATATTTTCTCCTTGCAAGCCTGTGATGATCAAAGAGGCATAAGTGCCTTCCGACGCAAGCCGTAGCTGAGAAAACTCTTCTGATTGTGGGAAATTTTCCACCACAATTGCCCTCTCCAACTTGGCAGGTCCATTGACAGGCGTAAACTGGTCTTCAATATCATTTGCCTCCCTCTCGTGAAGAAAGATGAAACCAGCTCCAAGGGCAGCAGCTACACATATAGCTGATAAAAAAAACACCCATGGATGTCTACCAACAACACAACCGAGTTTTTCAAAGGCCAGAGACAGAGGCTTTTCAATGCAGTCTGTTTTACACTTCGCCATCCTCGAGATTCACTTCAGCAGTCTCGTCCTTCTTCCAAGCGCCAGCAACACCCTTCTTTATTGACTCAGTGTTATAATAACGTACTTAAAGGCTGACATGAACACTAACAACTCATTTGTTACTCATTAACAAATTATGGTTACTTATTACCAAACCTTATTCTTAGCACCTGCCCCTCTGTATCACTGCCAGAAATAGCCTGCTTTGTTAAGGGCCAATATAAGATTTTTATGGGCATTTTTATTTCGATGGGGAAATATTTTTTGTTAACCATATATATATATATTAGGGGTTTGACGAGACCCTTATCTCACGAGACAAGACGAGACACGAGATTGGGTTCACAAGAACGAGACGAGACGAGATTTTTGCACAATATTTTATAGAAATCCTCAATGACAAAATTCATGACTGGAAAAAGTCTGCAGGTGGATTTTGAAATGTTTTAACTAAATAATGAATGTCATTTCAGTTCTACTTTGAGTATGAATTATCAAATACATTGAAATACAACAATATAGAAGCACTGTAAAGGTTTTACCACAAACTCAACTGACTGGCTTCTCTCAAGTATGATTTCACACGAGTCTCTTCAGATCTTACTGTACATTATGAGCTTCCAGAACTTCTGATTGAGGCTGTGTGTGACCTCCAAATGAAACTACTTTCCACAAATTGAAAATAGAAATAAAAACAGTATGAAACAACAGTTTTTCTTATTAGTGCAAACGATAATTAAGTGCAAGTGCAACCAAATCAAAGTAGGCCAACTCTCTCTGTATTCAAAGTGCAAACAGAGACCAAAACAGAGACCAGAGCCACAACTATAACGTCCAGAGATAGGTTTGATATTGGGAGACGGGCTATTGTATGCAGTCTAATTTGCGCGCATCGTGTTTTACTTTCATTTTCACTCCGTAGTGGCGGTGCTGAACGCGCGTTCTACAAGATAAGGGGCCATTCACACAGAGTGCGTTTTTGCTTTGTAAAATGCGATACGCTGGCAGTGGAATGGGGGAACTGATTTTAACTTGAGCGCCGCGTTTTTAGAACGCTGTGTCATGCGCGAGACGCTGCAAAAGATGCAAGACGCGAGCGCAAGGTTACACATCCGTCTAGCGCGTTTACATAGAAAAAAGTACCGCACTGGAATGGAAAAACACGTTCTGTGTGAACCGCCCTAAGACATCTCAGAATGACTCTCTGTTGCGCAACAAATCCTCTGCCATCGTAACGCGATCAGTGAACTGATTCCTGCTGCACTGTCACCGTCTGTGTGCGACTGCAACTCGTGCTGGATGAGCAGAGTAGACGTTTACAATAGTTTACAATAGCAAAACGACAGTAAAACGACAGTGGAGTCGGCAGCTTTTCACTCGACGAGAAATCTCGTCACATTTTAGTCTCGCGAGATCTCGTGGCACGAGATCTCGTCACACCCCTAATATATATATATATATATATATATATTAAACATAATTTATAAGCGTGGGCATGTGCAGTTGTTAGCTTTTTGTACTTCTCTTGAGACTTAATATACCAGGTGATTTAGATGTGACTACATTTTTTGTTTAATTGACAAAGCGGTTTTCAGTCAAATCGACCTGTGTTCAGATGGTCACTTAAACCTCTTAAACCAGAATACCAGACCAGCCGGATCAGAATATTTTCAGCATGGTTGATTTTTTTTATATTCTTTGTAAACATTATCATTCTGTTGTAATTACTGCCCCCTTATGATAATTAATGTAAAAAAATAAAACAATTGATCAACTCCCAGTAGGTCCCATTTAATGATTGATACTAAGCAAGCATGTTTTTATAGATTTCAGGTACATCAACCCAGAATTATTTCTAACACTTGATGGATGTTCTATCAAGTCTTCGTTGTCGGTTAGGAACCTGGATGTGCTCTTTGATGAATGAATCTCTGATGAATAGCACTTTCATATGTACTACTGTACACCCAAAGCGCTTTACAATCATGTCAGGGGATCTCTCCTCAACACCCACCAGTGTGCAGCATCCACTTGGATGACACGACGACAGCCACAGTACAACGGCGCCAGTGCGCTCACCACAGCTATAGGTGGAGAGAGAGGTATAGAGCCAATTCAGTGGATGGGGATTATTAGGAGGCCATGATTGGCAAGGGCCAATGGATGGAATTTGGCCAGGTTACACACGTATTCTTTACAAAAAGTACCATGGGATTTTTAATGACCACAGAGAGTCAGAACCTCTGTTTAACGTCTCACCCGAAGGACGGTGTTTGTTACAGTATAGTGTCCCCATCACTTTTCTGGGGTGTTAGGACCCACACAGACCACAGGGTGAGCGCCCCCTGCTGGCCTCACTAACATCTCTTCCAGCAGCAACCTGGTTTTCCCAGGAGTCTCCCATCCAGGTACCAGCTAAGCCCTGCTTAGCTTCAGTGGCCAACCAGTCTTGGGCTACAGGGTGATATGGCTGGATAACCCTTTTAACCATTGATACTGTAGCTGCCTTCAAAGGCAACGTATATATGTCAGTTCAATATGGTTCACAGTTAAAATACAAATATATAAGAGGTTAAAAATCATATAATTGAAGTAAATAATAATTTCATGTTTATTTCTTTTTGTTAAAAACTTTGTGAAGAAAGAGGGGAACTTATTTTTTGTTCCGTGTGGAAACTATAATTTGTTGCTATGGGGACGCTGTATGAGTGCACTCGCTAAGATCATGGAGATATGTGCTGCGGCTTACGAGCCTGCTGTATGAAAGCCCCAGGAAGATATTAAGATATTAAGTTATCCATAAGTTTGGTCGGTGAAGTATGAAGATGAATACCCCCTAAAGTATACCCTCTCGGGTTCATGCGGCCAATGAGGTCAATTAAGGTCAATGACAAGCCAATTAAGATATTATTTTACATGTCATAAATGTATGCTTTATATCTTAGTTTTTTATGTGATTTCGTTAAGTATTGTCTGCAAGTATGTCAAGAATTTAAGGTTCATTTACGTTTTTCTGTGTTTTGTTTGTACCAGTTCTGACAGCAATGTGAAATGAGCAATAAGGGGACATGTAAAGACATGTTTGAAGATTTGTCATCGAATAAATGCCCGTTAAAACCCAGGAACGATTTGAGCCTTTTTTAATAATCGAGGGGAGTAACAGTCAGAACTCAGCCTGCTTCGTGCTGGAGGAGAAGAGAGCAGAGCCAGTAACGATCAGCTCGTTACATCATTAACTACGCTCGCGAGCATCAAAGACAAGGCAGACTGCGTGCACGGAAAACCCGACAAGTGGCAACCAGAGTCCAGAAGTGTCGTGGGGTCAAGCTACAAATAAGTAACACATTTAAACAAGTTAAATGTTAAGAAGTAGTTTAATTCTGCTAACTTTAAAGGGACTCTAAAGTGCTAAAAGTGGGTTAAAGTGTATGCAATTCAAGTTTAATTTTAGGTGTATGTTTATTTTTATTTTATTTTTGTAAGGTGGTTAATTGCAAGTTTAATCACAAGTTCTTTGCTCAGTTAAAGGTGCACTAAGGCATTTTAAAGGGCAAGTCATATTGTTTATTTGACATTGAAGGGAATTTCTATATTTAATACAAGGTGAAAACAGTTCATAATTTGTATTAAGGTGTTTTAACACATTTAAGTTAATTCTATCAGAGTTCATATTTACAGTTAAAGAGTATTATATCTGTAATTCTTCACAATAATTTAGGTAATCTTACAAACTCCCAAAAAATCTGACCTTAAGTCAATATACATACTTCAGCTCAAGTAGTGAAATGGCTGAGCCTGAAATCCAAGGAAGCGAAGCTGTGAAGTTTCAGGAGCAAGCAAGCCCTGATGAAGAAACTGTAGACTCAATCCCACAGCAAGAAGCAAATATAAGTCAAGTAGCTGAAGAAGATGCTTTGAGAAAAAGCCAAAGAACCAGAAAGCTTACGGAAAAGGGCCAAGCTCTACACGAAGAAAGAGTGAATAAGCTTCAGTGTCGCTTTAAGAGCAATTATGACAAATGGAAAGCTATTGCCAAACAAGCTAAGAGAGCACTCGATACACCTAGCACTGTAAGCTTACAGGATCACATCGTATGGGTCGAAAAATGCTTTAGCAGAAGTAAAGCAAACCTATCACGAGTTGCGCAGTTATGACACTCCTGACAGTGATACCCGTCGTCGAGTAGACACATGTCATGCTGTTTCTTCAAGGATAATAGAATATGCAGCTGAAATTCTTAAAGAAGAGGAAAGTGGTAAATACACAGCTAAAAGGTCAACTCACTGGAGTGAGGCTGGCTCTGCGTTCCAATCAGCAGCATCTCACAGGTCCAAACGTGTGGGTTGTGCAATCACACGTTCAAGCCATTCGAGCAAGTCATCTGCGAAGAAACAAGAAGCAGCAGCCGAACTGGCAGCAACTGAAGCCACCTTAAAGGTGATGCAAGAAATGGAGCGTGAGCAAAGGGAACTTGAAAATCTTGAAGTTGAAAACAGAAAAAGACTTGCACAACAAGAAGCAGAAAATGCTGAAAAACAAAAGACATTAGAAGAAAAGAGAAGGCAGATAGAACGCTTAGAGACTGTCAAGAAAATGAAAGCCGCCAAAGCACGTCTGGAAGTCTACAAACAAGAATCAACTTCAGATGAAGAAATATCAGTCCTTCTACACAGTAAGTCAAAGCCGAAAGAAGCTGCACCTTACCTGGTTAATTTGCCTGAATTTCACTTTACACAACCCACTGGTAATCTGCAACAACGCACTGTGCCACAAGAGGCCAGAAGCCAGCAACATGCAATCAATGCTACACAAGAAGATAGCACTACTGCATTAGCCAGAGCGTTAGCAGAATCAATCAACATAAGCCGTTTACCAGTACCAGAACCTTCAGTCTTCATTGGAGACCCCACTCAAGTACAAGGATTGGAAAATGTCCTTTCAAACCCTGATAGATAGGAAGAACATTCCAGTAAATGAAAAGCTCTACTACCTCCGCAGGTATGTTAGTGGGCCAGCAAGAAAAGCAATTGAGAGCTATTTCCTGTTGGGAACGGACACAGCGTATCTTGCAGCATGGGGCATTCTGGAGGAAAGGTTTCAGGGATAAGCTCACATTATGGCCAAGGATAGGGCCAAAGGACAGTGTTGAACTACGAGAGTTCTCAGACTTTCTCAGAGGCTGTGACGCAGCAATGTTCCAGATTAAGAATCTTGAAGTTCTCAACGACTGCAGCGAAAATCAGAAAACGCTCAGCAAGCTTCCTGATTGGTTAACAGCAAGATGGAATAGAAAAGTCATTGAGATACAAGAGCAAAGTCAGTCATTTCCAACATTCAGTAACTTTGTCGACTTCGTCACAAGAGAGGCCAAGATAGTGTGCAATCCAGTAACGTCACTGCATGCACTAAAGGCAAGTGACTTTGAAAAAACAAATACCCAAAAGACCCGAAGTGTTTGCGCAAAGGTGCTAGCAAGCAGTTCAGAAGAGAAACCAGACACTAGGAGGTGTATCTTCTGTGAAAGGCCAAAACCATGGAATTCATATTTGCTGGAAGTTCATGGACAAGTCAATTACCGAACGGGTCAAATTTGTACAAACAAAGGGCTTGTGCTTTGGATGTCTCAGCCCTGGTCACCATTCAAAGAAATGTGAAATGAGAAGTGTTTGTAACACATGCAAAGGAAAGCATCCAACATGCTTACATCAGGAACGTGACAAGGAAGTCAAAAAGACAAAGGATGCTGACAAGGAACAAAAGGACACAAGGGAAACTAAACAACCAAGTACAGAAACACCAAACGAGGCAATATCCAACCGTGTTGTACAAAACACTAACAGTGATCTCACATCCACAATCATTCCAGTTTGGTTGTCCACAACAAGTGATCCAGAACACAAGGTTCTTGTCTATGCCCTTCTGGACAGTCAGAGCGACACCACATTCGTTCTTCAAGAAAAGGCAGACGCTCTTGTCACAGAAAAGAAACAAGTGCAGTTGAAACTTTCCACATGGTCATCCAGGGACACCGTTATTACAAGTCAAAAGCTATTTGGGCTGCAAGTTAGAGGCTTCTATACATCGAAGAGAATCCCTCTCCCAACGACATACACAAGAGACTTTATCCCTGCCAATCTAAGTCATCTCCCTTCCCCTAAGACAGCAAGAGCATGGCCTCACCTAGAGAACCTTGCTGAAGAGATCGCTCCCATGATAGAGTGCGATGTCGGCCTACTTATAGGGTACAACTGTTCGCAAGCTTTACTACCCAGAGAAGTGGTGTCAGGAAAGGACAATGAACCATTCGCTCAAAGAACAGACCTTGGTTGGACTATAATCGGCGGTACTGATCCCTGTGTGGACTATGGAGACGTTATAGGAAGCAGCCACAGAGTCATAGTCAAAGAAGTGACACCTTCTGTTCAGTCACCAAAAGCCTTACCAAATGAAGTCATTTATGTCTGTCGTACACAAGTCAAAGAGCTAGTCACACCACTAGATGTGATCAAGGTACTGGAGTCCGATTTCAATGAACGTCGCGTGGAGGACTCTCACCTCTCCCAAGAGGATATGCGTTTCATTTGTATAATGGAGGAAGGAGTGAAAATGAAAGCGAATGGTCACTGCGAGTTGCCCTTGCCCTTTAAGAAGGACAGACCAAATCTGCCAGACAATAGAATATGTGCTGAACATAGACTCAGATGTCTAAAGAAAAGATTTGAGAAAGACACGCAGTACTACAAAGACTACACCAAATTCATGAATGAAACAATAACACGTGGAGATGCGGAAAAGGTTCCACCTGATGAACTGGACAAAAGCCCCTCCTGGTACATTCCTCACCATGGGGTCTACCACCCCCAGAAACCTGGAAAAATAAGAGTAGTGTTCGATTGTTCGGCAAAGTACGAAGGTGTGTCATTAAATGACTTTCTGCTCACTGGACCGGAGTTGACCAACACCCTGGTTGGTGTTCTATGCCGGTTTCGTAAGGGTCAAGTAGCGGTGATGTGCGACATTGAACGCATGTTTCATCAGTTCCATGTCAAGCCAGAAGAACAAGACTACTTCCGCTTTCTGTGGTGGGACAATGGGGACTTCTACTCCAACCCCTCCATCTACCGTATGCGTGTCCATCTGTTTGGAGCCGCTTCATCTCCTGGCTGCGCAAAATACGGCCTCAAGTACATCGCAGCTCAAGGGCAAGGTCATTTCAGTGAAGCCACAATTCGTTTCATTGAGAGAAACTTTTATGTGGATGATGGCCTTATAAGTGTCCACTCTGAAGAAGAGGCTATCCAGTTGGTAAACGAAGTAAGACAACTCTGCAATACAGGAAAGTTGCGACTTCATAAGTTCATATTATGAAGTCTCTTTATAATGTTTTCGCTGCAGTCTGAATCTGGGGCATATTTGTGTTATTTTTTCGATCTTCAATGTACTTTTTTTTCCTTTGTGTGTGGTCTGTGTGTATGTGTGTGTGTTTATGTGTAATGTTTGCTCAAGTTGCCGCATTTTTCTCTCCACCCCTTCCTTTCTCCATTAGCACATTATTTGGCTGGTTGAATTATTGTTTTTATTGGTACAATAGAATCTGTTAAAGGTTTAAAGGTTATTCACCTTAATATTAGGAGTCTTGTCTCTAAAATAGATCTCCTCAGAGCCTGGGTTTTTCTTTACTATATCAGAAACTTGGTTACATAGTAACATCTCTGATGATATGATTAAAATTGATGATTATGTTTTGTATAGATCTGATAGAGCCTCCAGAGGAGGTGGGGTGGCAACTTATGTTTCTGCCCTCTTAGTTTCAGAATGTGTTATTCCTAGCATAGATCCTGTTAATTTTGAGTGTCTTTTTGTTAAAGTTACTTTTCATGTTAATAAAAATTTAACTATAGGTAATATTTATAGACCACCTTCTGCTCCGTCTGACTCTACGATGTGTATTCTGTCAAAGATTAAATCACTAGAGAAGTATAATGAATTGATTATTTTGGGTGACTTTAACAAGAATTGGTTGGACCGTTCCTCGGTTAATGATAGAAATTTATTTCGCAGTATAAATCTCAGTCAGTTAATTGATGTGCCTACCAGAGTTGACTATCGCTCTTCATCTTTGCTGGACTGGATACTCGTTACTAACCCTGAAAGGATAATTAAATCTGGTATATTGTCAGACTGTTTAAGTGATCACTCGATTATATATTGTGTCTGGAAAATCAAAATTCCAAGCTCTCCACCTAAATACACAACTCTGAGACAGTGTAAAAAGATGAACGTTAACAATTTTATTCAAGATATAGTTGATATAAACTGGGATAGGTTTCAGTTAATTCCATTCGTTGAGGATGCAATGAACTTTTTTCATTCTGAAGTTATGAATATAATAAATAAACATGCTCCTATGAAAACTGTTAGAATTAAAGGCAGACATTTACCTTGGATCAGTTCTAATCTTGTTAAACTTTTCAAGCAAAGGGATAAAGTATGGGCTAAACACCGGCTATCCAGGGATCCTATTGATTGGGAAAACTACAGACTTTTGAGGAATTTATGTAAATTGGAAACAATGAATGCAAAAGCTAATTATTACAAAGATTGCCTTTCGCAAAACTTTCATAACCCTAAACAGTTTTGGAATCAGCTGAGTAATCTTTTAAATAAATCTAAAAAAAGCTTGATTAAAAATATAAAATTTAATAATGAAATTATTTCCGATCCGTCACTTATTTCTTAAGCTTTTAATCAGCATTTTTCCTCCATTTGTGGTTCTCAGTGCTCTGACTTCTATACTGCTGCGCCATTAAATTTAATTACTGCAAACGGTTAATTTTCTTTTACGAAGATTATGCCTGTCGATGTCTACTATGTTATATGCGATCTAAAAATAAATAGTAGTGCGGGCCCTGATGATTTAGAAGCTAAATTTGTTAAATCCGCCGCGCATGTATTAATGTATCCTCTTGCAGATTTATTTAATTTGTCACTGACTACCAGCTCTATTCCATCTATATGGAAATGTGCAAAAATTACTCCTTTGTTCAAAGGTGGAGACTCATCAGATGTTAATAATTATAGGCCAATTTCTATTATTTGCTCTATTGCAAAAATCTTTGAGAAATTAATATTTAATCAACTATCATCATTTATTAACTCACTACACATTCTATCTCCGTTACAGTCAGGCTTCAGACCTAATTTTTCTACTACGACTGCTCTTTTAAAATTCACGAATGATGTGTTCTCATCCTTTGACAAAGGTCAAGCAACTGGTGCCATTTTCATTGATTTTTCTAAGGCCTTTGACAAGGTTAACCATTATCTTCTTCTTGATAAATTGTATTCTATTGGTTTAACTAGAGATGCACTTCTCTGGTTTAATGCTTATCTTCATAACAGACGTCAATGTGTCGTTTTTCAGGGTTTTCAGTCAGACTACGTACTTGTTGAAAAAGGTGTTCCACAAGGTTCCTCTCTTGGACCATTACTTTTCTCTATTTTTATTAACGACTTACCTCAGATGTGTTCAAACTGTTCAGTGCATCTTTATGCTGATGACACTGTAATTTATACTTCTAACTCTGATTTGTCACAAATTCAGAACTCTTTACAACTTGACTTTAATTTGGTTCAAAAATGGTGTCATAACAATATGTTTACTTTAAATAAGAGGAAATCTTGCTGTATGATGTTCGGGTCACGTCGTTGTCATTCCAGCACATTTGATTTTAATATTACTGTTGATGACGGCTCATCTCTTGAGAATGTTGATTCATTTAAATATCTTGGGCTTTGGATCGACTCGGGACTCTCTTTTAAGCCCCATATAGATTATATTATTAAAAGAACATATTATTGCCTGCGCTTACTTTATTGCTCAATTAATTGCTTTACATTTCAAGACAGGAAAAGAATTGTTTCTCAGTTAATATTTCCTCTTATTGACTATGCTGATATTGTTTATCAAAATACCTACGACATTTATCTTAAGCCTCTTAATGTTGTTTATAATTCTTTGTGCAGATTTGTTTTAAGGTGTCCTTATCGTACTCATCATTGTCATATGTATGAATTGCTTAATTGGTTGCATCCTAATTCTAGAAGACAATTCCATTGGTTTTTGTTTATTTTTAAATGTGTTTATTTTGTCTGTCCTCCTTACTTGAATGAATTTTTGATTCCATATAGATCTCCCTACTCTCTTAGACATGTGCAATACCCTTTTTTCTGTGTTCCAAAAATTGTCAGTGTAGCTGGACGTAGGTCATTCCTGTATAAAGCCCCTTTTGACTGGAATAACCTTCCTGTTTCGTTGAGATCTATCACTTCTCTGAATCGTTTTAGGTTATCCTTATTATCTTATCTTAAAATAACTTGTGTATGTTTTTGAGTTTGTTTTGATCTTGTTTCTTTCTGTATTTTAGATTAATTTGAAGATCTTTTGCTAGTATGTGGCTCTATGTTGATATTGCATGATGCTGAGATTCTGTACTGAAACTGGTGTGGGTGTGGGAAGTCCATAAGAATGTGGGAAGCAGGTTGAGCATTTGTTTTGTTTTTGTAGTTTTGTCTTGTACTGTTGTTTTGTTTGATGTTGTCTTATCTGTGTTGTATACTGCTTGTGTTTCTAGGACCCCCTTGAAAATGAGATGTTACATCTCAAGGGGCTATCCTTTCAATAAATACAAATTAATAATATCAAACAGCCAACAGGTATTGGCTTCCCTCCCAAAGGAAGATTGTGCAGAGACAGTAATGAAACAAGACCTAGCTCTTGGTGAACAACAGATTGAGAGAGCTCTAGGTGTCAAATGGTGTGTCGCATCAGACCATTTCCAGTTTCGAGTAGTCGTAAATGAGCGCCCTCTCTCCAGAAGAGGAGTTTTGTCCACAGTAGCCTCTATCTTCGATCCACTTGGCTTTGTGGCACCTTTCGTCCTACTCGGGAAACAAATACTACAACAGATGTGTCGTGAGAAGATCGACTGGGATGAGCCACTGTCAAATGAGTTAAGGTCACGGTGGGAGTCCTGGTTGTTGGATTTGCGGAATTTGGCCGATATCAAGATTAAGCAATGCTACCTACCAGTAGATTTCAAGACGGTTCACAAGTATGAAGTACACCATTTTTCAGACGCAAGTCTCACAGGGTATGGAGTCTGTCCTTATCTAAGAGCAACCAGCACAATAGGACAGATACACTGCGTACTAGTCATGGCCAAGGCCAGAGTATTCCCCACAAAGGTAACCACGGTGCCAAGACTCGAGCTGTCAGCAGCAGTTGTAGCAGTACGCACAAGTGACATGCTCAGAGGAGAATTGGAGCTTGGAGACGCCCAAGAATTCTTCTGGACAGATTCTAACGTCGTATTAGGATACATTAACAATGACGCGAAACGGTTTCATGTCTTCGTGGTAAATCGCATACAGTGCATCAAAGAAAGTACAAAACCAACCCAATGGAAACACGTGATGTCAGAAGACAATCCCGCTGACCATGCGTCACGAGGGCTTAAGGCAAAAGAGCTCATTGCTTCCAATTGGTTCAGTGGTCCAGAGTTTCTCTGGCAGGAAGAGCTTCCAAGCGGTGAGGTTAAGGTGAGAGAACTTGATGACAAAGATCCAGAAGTGCGCAGGGTTATTGTGCACCAGACCTCAACCACAACAAATTCGCTCACTAATCGCTTTTCTAAGTTTTCAAGTTGGACAAGACTAGTGAAAGCAATCGCCAGACTCCAAAGATTTCTTAAGGAGTTCAAGGGTACCATACAGAGAACCAATGAAACCACAAGTCTCGAGGAAAGACAGGATGCGGAGCTTATCATCATGCTCATTATACAAAGGGAAATCTTCTCCAGAGAGATCAATGATATTGAGTCACAAAGAGAGATGACCAAAGACAAAGCCAGTAAGTTGTACCGACTCGATCCCTACTTAGACCACAAGGGCATCCTTAGAGTGGGAGGTCGATTAGAGCGTGCTGCCATGCATCCACACATCAAACATCCAGTCATCCTACCAAAAGACAACCACATAACAAGGTTACTGATTGATCACTATCACAGACAAGTGCAACATCAGGGGCATGGCATGACCATAAACGAGTTGAGATCAAATGGCGTCTGGATCCTCGGATGTAGTCAAGCTGTGTCATCAGTCATTCACCACTGCGTCATGTGCAGAAGGTTTAGACGTCACCCTGAAGAACAGAGAATGGCAGACCTGCCGCGTGAGAGAATGGAGACAACTCCTCCCTTCACGTATAGTGGGATGGATTGTTTTGGTCCATTTTACATCAAAGAAGGTTGAAAGGAGCTGAAACGTTATGGACTATTGTTCACATGCTTGTGCTCTCGTGCAGTGCACAGAGTTACTTGATGATCTATCAACCGATGCTTTCATCAACTCACTTCGTGCTTTCATTGCCTTACGTGGAAACATTCGCCAACTCCAATCAGATCAAGGCACCAATTTTGTTGGAGCGAGACGTGAATTCCTGGAAGCAGTAAAGGAAATGGATCAAGAATGCCTTAAAGTCGGCATGAAATCAAAATTGACCCTATTTACTTTGTTGGCGGATATTACTAGTCTTGTGGTGAACAATTAATCCGTGCAAGTTATTACACGGAAAAAAATTGTTTGCCGAAGTTATCTTTAATCAAAGTCTGAAAAGTTACTTCTGGGTCTGGAATGGTTCTTTTTTCTGATGACGTAGGCATGAGAACTTGGGTTGTTTAAACGCTTAGCCACTCCCCTCAAACCGTTACTCTGCTATGGGCGAGAGATGGAGAGGAGGAGCGCTAAAGTAAAACCCTGCCCTCTGTTCAATATTCCCTTTCACTCGGAAATGCGTCACAACACTTGAGAAAAGTCGTTTGCAACTTCCGGTTCAGGCGGACTTTAAACAACTAGGATGCGAGTTTGTCATGAACCCTCCTTCTGCTAGCCATATGGGCGGAGTTTGGGAAAGGCAGATCCGGACAATCAGAAGTGTGTTAACATCCATCCTGGATCAATCATCCCGAACACTCGATAGTGCATCCTTAAGGACTTATCTTTACGAAGTGATGGCAATCATAAACACCCGACCTATGACATCACACTTACTCAGTGACCCAACAGGTCCTCAGCCTCTTACGCCCAACTTACTTCTGACAATGAAGTCCTCAATAATCTTGCCTCCACCTGGAAACTTCGTAAGGGAAGACCTCTACCTCCGCAAGAGATGGCGTAGAGTCCAATACCTTGCCAATGAATTTTGGCACAGATGGAAAAAGGAGTACCTATTGAGTTTACAACAAAGACAAAAATGGCACAAGACAAAGAGAAATGCGAAAGTCAATGACATAGTAATTGTACAAGACGACACTGCACCCAGAAATGAATGGAAGCTGGCTAAAGTCGCCACTGTGTATCCAGCTGAAGATGGATGTGTGCGGAAGGTCCAGTTATTGATCAGTAACTCAGCATTAGATGATCAAGGAAAGAGACTTAGCAAACCAGTCTATCTGGAGAGACCTATCCACAAGACAGTCACATTACTTGAAGCTGACTAACATAACTTTATAACTTACAGTAATCGCTCACACATAGTTCATTGGTTGAAATCACAAGTGATTTAGTGGGAGTGTAGCTGCCGTCAAAGGCAACGTATATATGTCAGTTCAATATGGTTCACAGTTAAAATATAAATATATGAGAGGTTAAAAATCATATAATTGAAGTAAATAATAATTTCATGTTTATTTCTTTTAGTTAAAAACTTTGTGAAGAAAGAGGGGAACTTATGTTTTGTTCCATGTGGAAACTATAATTTGTTGCTATGGGGACGCTGTATGAGTGCACTCGCTAAGATCATGGAGATATGTGCTGCGGCTTACGAGCCTGCTGTATGAAAGCCCCAGGAAGATATTAAGTTATCCATAAGTTTGGTCGGTGAAGTATGAAGATGAATACCCCCTAAAGTATACCCTCTCGGGTTCATGCGGCCAATGAGGTATATTTTCTTTCTCTTTATGTCATTTATTTGTGTTACGCGATGTGTTTGTGACAAGCCAATTAAGATATTATTTTACATGTCATAAATGTATGCTTTAATTCTTAGTTTTTTATGTGATTTCGTTAAGTATTGTCTGCAAGTATGTCAAGAATTTAAGGTTCATTTACGTTTTTCTGTGTTTTGTTTGTACCAGTTCTGACAGCAATGTGAAATGAGCAATAAGGGGACATGTAAAGACATGTTTGAAGATTTGTCATCGAATAAATGCCCGTTAAAACCCAGGAACGATTTGAGCCTTTTTTAATACTCGAGGGGAGTAACAGATACGAATCTTTCATTTAAAAGACACGTTTCTAGCATCTCTAAAACCGCATTCTTCAATCTTAAAAATATATCTCAATTACGACATATGCTATCAATGAAAAATGCGGAAAAATTAGTTAATGCGTTCATGACCTCAAGGCTAGATTATTGTAATGCTATTATGGGTGGTTGCCCCGCACGCTTGATAAAAAAAAACGACGGCTTGTCCAAAACGCAGCAGCTCGAGTTCTTACCAGAACCAAGAAGTATGACCATATTAGCCCGGACCTGGTTTTGTCAACACTGCATTGGCTCCCTATTAAACATCCTTTTCCTATTTAGCACCAAAACTCTGGAACAGTCTTCCTACCATTGTCCGGGAAGAAGACACACGCCCGTTTCACACATACTCCGTATGCAGTGCGTTTGCGGTGCGTGTTGCAGTGCGTGTGCGGTACTGGAGCAGCACGCGCTATAGTGCTTTCACATATGCTGCGTTTGCAGAGCGCTACTGATACGTAGTTTCTGTGTCACAAAATAAAAAATGGGTAGGCTAAGTAATTTTGATTTTAAAACCAAACTTTAACTTTGACATTGTTACAGACATTACAACAGTATGAAATTAATTTTAATCATTGTGATTCTTTGTTTTAGTTCGAGTTGGTGACAGAAGAAAAGCTATCACGCTATATTTGTTGCTAAGATATAATACACAAATATTTTAAATTAGAATACAAATGTATAAATACTGATTATAAATGCATATTTTAAGACTGAAAAAAAAAAAAATAAGAACCGGGAGAGGGCTAGCCCCCAGAAGACAAAGGACCTTTTTGGAAATTAACATTTGATATAATAATTATTGTTAGCACATGCCACTACATTAAAACGAGTATCCTCTGCTATAAATAAGGCTGGCTGTGGCACCAAAAAGTTAAACATTTTGATTTACAATTACATAGTCAAAATTAATTATAACTAGCCTACATAACTATAACAAACTTATAATTACACCCTGTTTCTTTATATTCAAAAATAAAACTATATAATATGATTTACTTATGAATTCATACAGGCTACAACTACATATTCAGATGTTCATTTACATTTAATAAATTTACATGACATGAAGGTTGAATGTGACGATAAACAAAATAAATAAAAAGGGCAACACAGTAGGCCTACATATTCATGTTTAAATAGAACAACATGCAGCAATAATATATATGTATATTCTCGTTTAAAACGTTTTTAATTTCTTGATCCTGTAATTTAGTAAATGTAGAACACATTAACTGTAATTATGAGTAGCTATGATCAAATTATTACAGTTTCTTGTCAATCTATATTTATTTCAATGTGAACAATACGCTGCAGTGCGGTGCAGCAGAAAATAGACTCTGTGCGTAAACGATCGCCGCACTGCTGTATACGCACCGCAACTGGAGCAGATTGCCGGACCGCATCCGTGTGCAGTGTGAAAGCTCTAACCTGTTAACATGGGTACGGAAAAAAATACGCACCGCAAACGCACTGCAAACGGAGTATGTGTGAAACGGGTGACACTCTGTCAGTTTAAATCCAGACTAAACACGCATCTCTTTAACCTGGCATACACATTGAACATTATCAATTTCTATTATTCAAATCAGTTACATTATTATTAGCAAGGGCGCCGTAAAGGGGTGGAAGGTTAGGACGATTCTAAGGGCCCAGGCTGATTTAGGGCCCAGAAGAGCAGACCCCCTTTTTCTTTTCATATTTCTTTTCTCTTTTTTATACATACATTAAATGTGCTATGGCCCCTCATGCACTAAATGTGTATTTTGTCCGTTTTGACCATAGATTTAATATTTAAAAAACAAATAATGTATTTACTGTTTCAGTCACACCCCTCCCTCTCACAATGGCTCATTCCACCTGCGCTGTCCAAGCTATGATCGCTAGTGTAGCGTCTCTTGCTTATTGCACTTGCTATGATGCAGCGCAGACAGTGACACACGCAGGCATGTCACATAAAAAGTCAAGACATCAAAAACGGAAAGAAGAGGAGGAAAGAGAAAACAGAGAACGCTGAAGTCGACAGTATGTCACACAGTTTTTCAAAAAGAAAGGTAGCTTGCCCTATTCCTGTATTCCAAAACTTTCAGAGTTACTTATTTTTGTTGCTACATGACCTGCTTTATCTAGCTAGATTAGTAAAATAATTACTGAATAATGATTTACATCCAACAATAATAACATCTCTGCTGTCTCCGGGTTATCAAGTCTCGTAGACACAGATTCAGCGGCTGCTGCACACCCACGTCCTCCTTCCCCCACATCTCAAGGTGAGCCTGAGCGCGAAACTTCACGAAGATTGAAGCCTCTAAACACGTCTTATCTACTGTGTTCGCCACATGATGATAACTTTACAAAACAAAAAGTAATCTACACGCTTCAAAAATTACAAAATCAGTTTGCCGTGTCGTGTGTTCTGTGAAGTGACAGACAGTGCTGCTGCTACGATCGATGCTGTCAAACTTGACGTTCTTAATATGAATAAAATGCCCCAGAAAAATAATATAAAATTGAACTGGCAAGAAAGCTGAACTTTGATGATTTGGCACGCCAAAGGCACGCCGCTGTGCCATTATAAAGTGATGTAAAGTATATGTCTAACAAACATAACTTTGTTAGACCTGGATAACAAACAGTTGATGTCTGGTTCAGTACTTGTTTAGTCCTAGACTGGTTTAGGCCTGGCATTACTCCTGGTGTGTCTTGATTTTGAGCGCTTTTGGCCTAGTTTTATTCCTGGACTGATTTAATTATGGGTTAGTTCTAGCTGATGTTCCCTGATTGACCAGTTTCACCCAGCTAAAGCTTGTTCATGTAAAGTACATGTCAATATGTGTACATTATGTTCTGTTGTGCTTGCAATTGCAATTGAGATAATACATGTTCTCCCTTTTATGTAAACAAGTACATTTCTATATTTTTTTCTTGTTTTTGTAGGCTTTGTACTCACCTTTTCGACATTTTAACTATGCAATGTGCTAAGTATCTTTTTAAAAGCATACAGGGCTTGTTTATTGGGTTAAATTTTATCTGTAAAAAATGTAGGGGGGCCCAGAAATTTTGGTTTCCATAGGGCCCAGAATTTCTGGCGGCACCCCTGATTATTAGGCTGCATATATTAGGTCAGCCGGAACCGGGAACACTTCCTATAACACCTGATGTACTCGTTACATCATAAGAAGAATGGCTTAATTTTCCTGTTTATCACTGTAAAGCTACTTTGAAACAATCTGTATCTGTTGTGCCAGACTAATGTTAAGTGGGAGATTTAGTAGGGATTAATGTTTTGTTATGCTAATTTAGAAGAATTTCTGTCAATGTTGGTTTTAGGATAGTTACCATCATGGTGACAAGTGGTGCATGAACTTGATTTGAGAGCAAATAATACCTTTACAATGTTGCACCCATACAGCAAGTGCTTCTGTATAACATACTATTGCTAATATGTTAGCAAATTAGTATGTTAGCGGATTAGCTTGTTAAAGCTAACTAAGTTTATACTAATAAAAGTGTTCACATTGAGATTATATGAAAGTTTTGAGTTAATTATTTGAATTAGTGTACTCATACATTTTAATTGTGCTTAACTTGAAATGTTTAAGTACACAGTAAAAATCTGCTAGTTCTACTTACTTAAACTTTGAATTTCAGACCTGAGGCAATTAATTGCCTTATATGTTTTGAGTTCTGCCAACTTATTCGGGTTTACAGTGTTGCTGTTAAACAAGTTAATGTTGAAATGTTGTTGTATTTAAGTGTAGGCTTAATTCATGAGAATTAAATGGAGTCAATGAACCACACTGACCCAATTGGACCTCCAGGTAAAACATTTTTTGCTGTGAGTATGAATATGTTATCCTTAAGGTTATCGATAATCTAGTGTACTGCAAAATAAGGACAAAATATGCCTTTAGAAAATATATACATTCAAAACTCTCTAAGAACAATACAGTGGTAAGTTTCCCAAAAGCACTGTTAGCCAACTATGTTTACAAGATCCGTTCTTATCGGCATAGTTAACAGATTCTGTTTCCCAAAACCATTGCTCTAACGAACATTTGCAAGCAAACTTGTGTGATTGGAACTGCACCTCTCCACCTGTGGTTAGAAGCTTAGTTCCTTGTTAGTTTGAAATGTCGAAATCATTGTTTTCGCTGCAGCTGGGTGTTGTTTTTTTTCAGAGATATTGGCCTCATGACCCTATTTTTAGTTGTTGAAGACTTCACCATGCACTTTGAGAGACTTGGAAGTGTTACGGTTGGTGACGTGGTCTGTCTTCAATGTTTATTTTTGTTTTCCCTCCCTTGTTCATTTTGCCACCACTCTATCTATCTCTATGAGCACAGGTATGCTCTATAAGAGATAACAGATGCCAGTATAGGAAGGAAAAAGTGGCAAGATGTGTAAAAACAGTGTCTGTTGTATTTTATGTTTTGATTTATAATTCTCTTTATTAGTTGTTGGCCATGATGTTAAAGTGAAATGTTCCTTGGTTGGTATGTCTCTTGGTTTAGTTTATTTAGTTTTGAGTGGATTAATAAAAGTTGGTCTAAGTTTTTGCGTCCTTTACTCGTTTTTGTTATGTTGCCTTTCCCCTTTTTTTTTCTTTTTGTAGTGAAATAGGGGGAGTTTGTAACAAAGTGGGGGCTCTGGGATGCGAAGAAATTACGGGCAATTTCCACCAACTGCGGAAGGGCTGCGGATCCGCTCCAGAACGGTGGCGAAGTCAATAGGTTTCCATTAAAGTCGATGTGTGTATTTTCACTGACTGCGGAACGGCTGCGTTCCGACTCCGTCCCAGCTCCGGCGACTCTGGAGCAGATACGCAGAGCTTCTATTTTTGCCGGATGCTGGAGAGCTCCGCAGCAATTCAGCACAGGGTAGATGACAGGTTATATCGAGCGTTCATGCGTGAATTCGCGAGATCTCGTGTGTCCTCGTGACTTCAGCTGTCAGTCATGGCCCCAGCCGTTCCCCAACAAATCCGGACCTGGTGAGTATTGAAGGACGGCGGAGCACGGAGCCGACGTACAGCGGAGCCGATCCGCAGCCGTTCCGCAGTTGGTGGAAATCCGGGGTCAGACCGTGTTGTAAAAGATAACCAGTGGAATCATGGGGCAAGTGTTTTTGCATTCTCTTACAGGTACCATTACTCCACTTGATGATCGCGTAGGGACCACATCTTTCCATGCCAAAGTTTGATCCTTTGTCACTTTCCTCTGAAGCACGGCTGATATCTCAGGTAAAAGCTTGTTTAAAAGTGTGGTTAGCTTGACTGCAGTTAGAGCCAGGGAAGGATAAAGCTCAAGCACAAAAACGAAAGGCATTGTATTGAGGCAGTCAGATACTAAAACTCAACTATGACAGTTAGAATTACAAGGATAGTGTAACAGCTCCGGGACTCCTGCCGCAAATGGCTGATGGCTGAGGGAAGCGACGTCGAGGTGATCATCGATAAGGTGGTGCTGGAGCAATTCGTGGCACGGCTTCCAAAGAAGACCGTGCAGTGGGTCCAGTGCCACTGCCCGACGTCGCTGAACCAGGCCATCCAACTGGTGGAGGACCAGATAGTGGCGTGCCCAGGGGTCGGCGAACCCCTACAAGCTGCTTCTCTCTCTCTTTCTCTCTCATCCCCAGGTTAAAAAGAATCAGGGATATGCAAGCTCTGTCGATCTTGCCATCGTGCTTAAACTTTGCCCCAGGAATGGTGAAAGTGATTTTGCATCCTCATCCTGACTACCTGCCTAAGGTTCCTTTCTCGACTGTACATCCGGTCACTCTCGAGACCTTCTGCCCTCCGCCATTCACAACGCTGGAGCAGGAGAGATCTCACAGACTGTGTCCAGTACGTGCTCTTCAGGACAAACTAGCCAGTGGCATAAGTCAGAGCAACTGTTCGTCTGTTATGGGGGCCGTAACAAGGGGGCGGCCGCCACTAAGCAGACCATGTTACATTGGGTCAGGGATGCTATTGCTCTTGCCTATGAGGTGCGCGGTCAGGTTTTGCCAACGGGTCTAAGGCCTCACTCAACCAAGGGGGTTCGCCTCTTGACATTCAGGTATTATCAATGTTGGAAACCGTTGTGCTGCTTAATATTTTTTTATAACCTGTGATACTTTTTTCAGGATTCACTGATTAAAAAGAACAGCATTTATTAAAAATGGAAATCTTTCCTAACAATATAAGTCATTACTATCGCTTAACACATCCTTTCAAAAAAGAAAGAAAGGTAGTGTATACTGTTACAAATTTTTTTAAAGGGCACCTATTATGACATTTAAAATGTTCCTAATGTTGTTTAGGGAGTCCCCAACAACAGTTTTACATGCATGCAATGTCAAAAAAACACTTTTGTTGTCATATAATATCCATTTATTTTTACCTGATTTGCTCACCGACTCCCAAATGATTCGTTCAACGACTCATTTTTCAAACCCCTCCTTTGCGTGACGCTAATCTGCGATTGGTCAGATGACCCAGCAGTGTTTACAGAGATAATACTTATTGTTTAACACGGAGTACAATGATGCTTTTATCAATTAAATCGTGTTATAATAATGATTATAATAATGATTATAGTCCACTGCTTTGTAGTTTGTAGTAAAAAACTAAAAATAAGAAAGAATTTAATGTTATGTTAGCGAGCATAGCCCAGAGTTCATATTGTAAAAGCACAATCAGTCTTTCCAGTCCAGTCAAGACTGGAAGAAAGACCAGTCTTTCTTCCTCTTCTGATTATAACAGCGACTTTGTTTCTGTAGCTCAAACAGTAGAGCGTTGGTGCTTGCAACGCCAAGGTCATGGGTTCGATTCCCAGGGAAAGCAAGAATGTAAATGTGAAATGGAATGTAAGTTGCTTTGGATAAAAGCGTCTGCCAAATGCATAAATGTAAATGTTTCATTTGAGATCTTTCCACATTCTCTCTCACTGTCTGCATCAATCCGTGTGGTCTGTTTATCACGTCAGATGCAGAATTTCCAGGGTCAGGTGTTCTTGGCTGAGATCTTTCAAGTGATCCCTTCAGTTTTCTCCCTTCAGCTGGTGTAAAAGTCAAGTCACCTTCATTTATATAGCGCTTTTAACAATACAGATTGTTTCAAAGCAGCTTTACAGTGATAATAGGAAATTAAAGTAACAGCGATTGTTTTGGCTTTACAGCAGCTCTAGAATAAAGTTAGTGTCCAGCTAAAGTTAGTTTTGATTGATTCACTTCCGTCGCAACAATCATTAGTTATTAACTTAGGGGCCACATAAAACCCTTAATGTGATCCGGCCGCTCATTGCACAAAACAGTGCCTGGTGGCTCGAGAATGCAAACCATGAAATAGGTTCCTAGGTACAAGCCTTGAAAAATGTATAATACAGAATTTTTTATTGCTTCCGCATAGCCACGTGAACCGGAATGATCCCGACAACGTTTTATCTGTAGAGGTAAAGTCACTTCAGGACTGCGTTGTCGTCGTGTCCAGGCGCAGGTCCTTCATCAGATCCGGATCAGGCCAGGATCCGGCGGACTGCGGTAAACCTCGGGATAAATAGAGAGACTAATGTAGACACCATCCTTATGATGTACCAAGTACATCAGGATTTATGGGAAGTGTTCCCGGTTCCGGCTGATCTAAACTATGCAGCCTAACATTGAATTATAGAAGTCTATAATGTGTTAAGTGTATGCTAGGCGTGTATGTTATGTGTTTTATGTGTAAAACCTGTGATTTCTTGCCTGGCAGTGTTTATAGCAAATCTGAACTCTGCCAGGGTTGCCAACTCTCACGCTTCTGGCGTGACACTCACGCTTTCAGCATCAATCTCACGCTAGAAATGTCACGCCAAAATCCATTTTTCTCCCCTCTCAATTTGTTAATTTTCTGTTGATGACCAGACTAGACCACAGCGTATTAGTGACAGGAGAGGAGCCCACAGCTGTAACCTCTGCCTACAACGTTCTCGCTGCAGTATTCTCTGATCGTTGATTCGCTGAAAACCTTGCACCTGATACGTCAGTTGCGTGTGAGAGTTCAGAGAGTTCAGAGCAGAGGTTCGGAGTCGGAGCCGCTGATGCGCGTTTGAAAGTTTGGATGACAGTCAAGGTAAGCAGATAATAAAATGGTGTGCCTCGTCACTACAGACGAAGCCTTGCCTAATCAGTCTGTGTGCCGAGAGTACAGACTTCAACTATAGTTGCAAACGTTGTCTGACGTGCGTTATTTGGGCTAGCTAATTGCTCAATAAAAATAGGCTCATGGTACAAATTACGTTTTGGCAAATCGGGCAAGTGGCATTTTAAAATTCCCCAAATTATCAAAGGTTGCCCAGATTGTGTTGAGCCTGCCACACTCAAATGCGGATGCTCAGCGAACCTTTTCAGTTATTGGCCTAAACAAGACTAAAACCACAACCAGACTGTCACTTGATGGCACCCTGTGAGTGATGAGATCATTTTACTGACTCGCTTGTTCGATCTCGTTCATTAAAATGAACAAATCTTTTTTTGAGTCATTTCGTTCATTTAAGGGGCTTTAAATGTTATACTTTTAACACCCAAATTCCTTGATCACATCCACTTACGCAGTCTTTATCATATTCTGAATTAAGAAATCATTATAATGCAGTCAAAAATAATTAACAGGGAACATAAATAATCACTTTACCTTCCGAGTCTTTCGTTCATTTGTCAGGTGACAGACGCAATGAACATTCATGATTCATGATACGAACCTCCTGCAGAGGTAGTGAAGAGGCCAAACTGCCACTGTGACACAACAGGCCTAATTTGTGAAACTTGTGTGTTGTGGTTTTCTGGTGAGGTGGAGTAGCTATTATGTGTTTTAAATTTAGGATCAAGGTTACCAACAAATTTCTCCGCGCGCGCACTGAAATTTTACTTGGTCTCACTCTGGCCAAAGTCCCAAAGATGGCAATCCTGCTCTGCTATCCAACGATCCCAATGGCGATGGTTCTCTTCCACATACAAACTAATCAATGTCTGTAAGTACAAATAATGAGTCCAGTGAGAATAGTCTGGGGATGATATGCTGTAGTTAGTTTTTGTGTAACTCCCCATTGTTTGCAAACCTGGTTAAGCATCTGTGGAGTAAATTGGGGTCATCAGGTGTTTTTGCTCCCTGTAATGGAAACAACTCGAACCACTTTGAACAGTAGTCTACCAACAGATTTTACTTGGTACTTTTTTGAAACAGTCCCATCAAGTCCACTCTCATCATATATCCAGGTTCTACTACAGGCGTTGCCTGAAGATGACCAAAGAGTTTTAATACTGATAAGCTTCCAGTGCACAGACTGTAAACCTATCAGTATGAGCGTCCAGATAAGCTTCCAGTGTACAGACTGAAAGCGTATCAGTATAAGTTTCCAGATAAGCTTCCAGTGCACAGACAGAAAGCGTATCAGTATAAGTTTCCAGATAAGCTTCCAGTGCACAGACAAAATGACAGCGACAAGACAGATGATAAAAATAAAATAAGCGATTAAAAATAAATATATAAAAAATTGCACAATATACAAAATATACAATATATCTATGTTCAGGTATGTTATAAACAATGCAAGGAAATGTGAACAAATTGGTATGCTAAATTAATGGGAGTATAAATAGTGTTGTAAAGTGCACGTTTATTGCCCAGTTGGGGGCATTCAACAGTTCAAAGAGGAAGTGGCCTGGATGTAGAGATTTTACTTTCGCTCATCCATGGACAATAAGTAATGTAGTGATTGGTACTCATGTCAGAGCTGACGTGGGTGATTATTGGATCACACGTCACTAAAGTGTGGTTATGAGTACATCAGATGACCACCTTCTCCCTCTCTTAGTTCAGGCCAGGGCACTGGTCAAGGTATTTTATCTTGGCAGAATGAGAATGCTTCCAGCAGGAGGCTGTTCGATCATTTAGAATGAATGAAAACTGGTCAGCTGATTTGAAAGATTGGTGAGATTACTAACTTGTAGAGCCTCTCCTGTATTATCATCAAAAAGAAGACACAAGTGTAATAATTTTCTTTTTTTTACAAAAGATAAACAAGAATAATTAACAATATTGAGATATGTAAGCTCAAAAAATGAAAACAAAAACAACAAATATTAATAATATATTTATTAAATGTATTCAAATATTATGTGAAGGAGGATTGTAACTTATAACCACAACTAAAGTGTAGCCACCATTGTGGTCATGCTTAATTTCAAATCTGAAGATGATATCTCTAAAATTATGCGTTTTATGAAGCCTATTATAAGCTGGAAGTAATTTTGAACAGGGGGTGCTTTTTTCTTTTTTTGGACAAAAAAAACCTATGAGCCTATAGGCCTATTTAAAATACATTTAAAAAATAAATACATTGAGATTCACTACTTTATTGTCATATACACTTCAGTGCACACAGCAGGGTCTGAAACACAGACATCATCAGTTCTCAGATGAATATATGCACTATTAATCAGAAGCAGAAATACTTTAATAATCCCGGGGGGGAATTACTTTCGTTACAACTCCATATATACATACATACAACATATTTACAAACAACATAATAATAATAATAATAATAATTTGTTACATTTGTATAGCACTTTTACTGAGACCTCAAAGCGCTTTACATAGAAGGGGGGAATCTCCTCAATCACCACCAGTGTGCAGCATCCACCTGGATGATCGACGGCAGCCATATTGCGCCAGAACGCCCACCACACACCAGCTTACTGGTGGAGAGGAGACCGTGATGAAGCCAATCAGTGTATGGCGATGATTAGGAGGCCACGATTGACAGAGGCCACTGGGCATATTTTGGTCATTCTGGGCATAATATAACATATAATATTAATTCAACTTCACAATAACGCTATAACAATGCAATTGATTTGGTCAGCTGGCATGAACCTGAGTCACTGCACGTTTATGTCACACGCAACTCTATGGGCTTTATGCACAGCTGCACTACTTCCTGAACTTTAGCCAGCTACTTTGTTTCCTGTCTGCCATTATTGGACAAACTGATTAATCCAGGTGTGTCTGATTATTGTTGTTGGTCAGGCACACCTGGATTAATCAGTTTGTCCAATAATGGCAGACAGGAAACAAAGAAGCTGGCTAAAGTTCAGGAAGTAGTGTGGCTGTGCATAAAGTCCATTGTAGCTCCAAAATCCTTTTACGCACACCACAAGGAAATAATCTCCGACTATTTAAGCACGTTATTGAACAGTTCTCCACATCCATTACGCCGTCACAAAGAAGTTTTCCTACTTTCATAGGAATTCATTGAAAACGCACGCTCTGCTCCGCACCATTTTCAATGTCCGTGCGGGCGAACATATTTTACTTTAGTTTTTAAAGGTCCCGGTTTTGTGTGTTTTTGAAGCTTTGATTGTGTTTACAGTGTGCAATATAACGTGTTCATGTTTCGCGTGTTAAAAAAAACTGTATTTTTTACAAAATGTACTTATCTGTATACCGGTGTTTTCACTTTCCTAAAAACAGGCTGATGACTTCCTTGTTCTATGAAGTCCCTCCTTCAGAAATACGTAACGAGTTCTGATTGTTCCAGCGAACCGCTGGCACAAGGAACCCTGAGTTGTGATTGGACAGCAGCTTAGCGCACGTTGCCCGGAAAGGTCACGCCTTTTACCATAACGTGGAGATGCATGCGCTCAGTGTTATTGTAAGGTGATTTGACTCCGGAATTGCGACAAACACACTCTACAAACACAACTCTTCCTCTTCTCTGTAGGAGCGCAACAAGACCACGCCCCCTTTTTGGTGTATTCCTGTGTGCGGAAACTGTTCTAGTGACGTCATTAAAGCAGGAAGTAGAGGATGTAGTCCAAACCGGCCGTTCGCTGTAGGCTTTGAAAGGGGACTTCTGTTAAATCAAATATCTCGCTTGGCATTGAACTTTGAGCTTTATAATTTTACAGGTATTATTTATGCTCTAACAGCAACATTACACACTAGCTAAAGTTAAAAAAATGGAATCACGAAGAACGGGACCTTTAAGTTAGCGATCACACGTTAACCGGTGGTAAAATATTCTCCGTCACATCACATACCTAGTATATTTTTATATAGATACTTTTTTTTGACTAAATAGTACTATTAGCCTACTGTTTTTAAACTTATAAATAATTCTTAAATTGAACAAAACGAATAAAATGGGTTTAGTTCTGATATTTTGTATACTTTTATATAGAAATAAATGGTGTATAATTACATTTTTAGAATATATCAATATATATATTTAGTGTTTCCTTTTTGGACATTACTTTAATCCCTCACTATAGAAAAAACATTTGAGATATTTAATATCTGTTCACAATTTAGCATCGTTATTGTATTTTCATCATGTAAAAAAACTTTGGTGTGAATAAAATAAACGAACACACGCTCAAAATAACACTTTCTCTATCTCCAACCTTTTTACACAAACCACAAGGAAATAATCTCGGACTATATAAACGTTATTTAACAGTTCTCCACATCCATTACGCAAAGAAAACACGATCAAAATAACCAAAAAATCCGAAATCCGTTTCTGTGCCATATTTCCTGCTTGTTGGTTTCTGTCGTTAGACTATGTAAAGTCTGCTGCTGCCATGGATGGATGTGTGCTGCATGGAACGAGTGGGAAACCTCTTTACTCGGCGAACACTAGCCTGCCTGCCTGATGTTGACAACGTAACTTCCGAACCTGTGTTGATTAGGCCTCAAAATAACAAAATTAAAATCCAAAATACACGTAATAGCCTATGTGTGTCAAAATCATTTTCTAAAATATTCATAAGGAAGTCATAAATTGTGCAAAATATTTTTAATACATTTTTTATAAATCCCTCCACTTCCCGCGGCCGTGATGTCAGGGGAGGCTTTGGAGAAGTTTTAGATAAACTGATGCTTATCAAATATTTTATTGCCCTGTAAACACCCATTTACAGTCTTTGACTAATGTCTGGCGAGGAGAAATTCATGCCATTCATGCTCTTTTGTAATCAATCGACAAACATTTAACACCTTTGCCAGACACCTTTTTGTTTTGTGACACAAAAATCTGTAACTTTTAGGTGGCAAATAATTTTTCTTTCGTTCAAGTCCCACTCCGACATAAATTAGGCCTACGTTTGGTAGGCTAGGCATTAAAAAAAACATTTAGTTTCACAATTTTATATATATTTATATATTATTTCATCAATGTTGATTATATGAGAAGTGAAAAGCATAGTAGCCTATAGATCATAAGTTGTGCAATTATTTCGGGAGACAGAGTGGCCAGACATTATTGACCACTTCATTACGTTTCTTATTGTATAACATCTTTCTTTAAAGTGAATTTCATTTTGTATTAATTTTATCTTAATTTTAATCAATGTTTTATCACCAATTGTCTGAATTTAACAAATAAGAAGTAATAGCAGGCATCAGGACACGGAGCGGAGGCAACGGCGCATGAACTGGAAATTAACGAAACTCAGCGTATAAGCTACATGCCTCACAGACCTGAGAAACATATAGAAAGCTTGAAATGTGTAGCCTACTTTTAAACAAAACAATTCAAAACAAAAGAAAACAGCTCTGTCTCCTGGCTATATTTGACAAAGGCCTATAGCCTATTCAATAATCATTAGGCTACTTTTGCCGTTTCTTTGTGACATTTTTCATGAACGAGTCATCACCTCTCAATAGTTAATATTGTTATTTGGTGTTCAGTTTATACAGGTTTTCAAATGTTATTTAATAAAAATATGATTTTTTCCCCCTGTGGCTGTGTTTGCATTAATACTGACTTTTCACAAGGCGCCGCGCATCTCACTGTGCGTGCACGCTAGCCACTTCACTGTCAGCAGCAAGTATACTTTTCAGTTTAGGTTCAGGAACATTGCAAGTCTGTGTAAACAATGAATTTCGAACTTGAAATACAGGCATAGTTTTGTAGATGTGTTCCTAAAAATATGCATTTATTTTTACATTTGCACGTGACTGTTTTGAACCCGTGTTTAGACCCGCGTTTCCCCCGTGTCCGACCCGACCCGCACCCGTATCCGACCCGGCCCGACCCGCACCCGTATCCGACCCGACCCGACCCGCACCCGTATCCGACCCGACCCGACCCGCACCCGTATCCGACACAGTTGGATATTTTTCACCCGTTTGAGCAAAACCCGTGCTGGACTCTGTGCTTGGCCATCTAAATCTCTGTCATTCCACGAATAATCCAATCTTAAATCTAGTAAGAAAACAAACAAAAATAATAACTTTTCTTGGTACAATAAAAAATAATTCTTTAAAAAATATACTGTATGAATAGAATAGCTCCTGCAGCAGGTGCATAACATAGCACAACAGGTAACTTAGCACCAAGCTACATGACACAATATAATTTATTAATGTAGTATCTTCCATATAAATCAGACTACTACATGAATTGAGTTGAAGTTAATACTTTACTTTCTGTTTGCAACAGTTCCAGCAACAGACATAAACACTCCATGCCTCCCACATGGCACATCTTCTTCAACTGACTTTTCCAGGATAGAATTGTAATACAATGACACCTAGTGGTTACTCCAGGATACTACATCCCCTCCTTCTTAAGCTAAATACCCATAGCATTACTTACAGAATGTAACACTGTAACAACCACATTCTTAATATTTTAATGATTAGCATTTTATTTAGAAAAAGAAGAACTCTTCAACAACTATATCAGTTATATTATTGATTGTCTTTTACTGACTTGACTTAGGCAACATAGTCTTTCAAGTGAGCTGGAGAACGTCTCTCTCTTGCAGACCTTTTTAGATTTGTAGTTTAGTCTCTTTTTCTACAACAATCACTTCAATCGATTGTCCTTTTTCTAGGGAAGACATCTCCTTCTCTGCAGGTGCATTGACAACATCAGCACTAGGCAATGCAGAAGTGTCACCATCCTGTTCATTTTCTTTGGGTAGTACAGTCTCAAGCATCTCGTCTGTACTGCGATTTCTTA
Source organism: Phoxinus dragarum (assembly GCA_033366665.1). Classification (NCBI taxonomy): domain Eukaryota; kingdom Metazoa; phylum Chordata; class Actinopteri; order Cypriniformes; family Leuciscidae; genus Phoxinus; species Phoxinus dragarum. The sequence goes on from JARPMJ010002493.1 coordinate 100,938, forward strand.
TTTGGTCCACATGTCTTTTCACAGTTTGTCCATGCCCTAGAGAAGTCTTGTATGAAAGAGGTCCTGTACAACATTCCACTACTGCAGGAATCCATTTGGGTCCACCACCATAGTTCCTCACGTACACTGAATCTCCAACTTCAAAACTTCTGAGTTTGCAGCTTTTGTCATGGCCTTCTTTTTGTTTCCGCTGTTTTTTCAGAACTTTGGACTTCACATCAGGAATGAGCAAGTCAAATGTAGATGATTCTATAATTAAGCAAGAATCTTGCTACTCTGGTCACCTTTCATCTTTTTCATCCCCTCCTTTAAAAGTTTGAACAGCACATTCAGCTAGGCCGTTTGAAGAAGGATGATAAGGAGCTGATGCTACATGTTGAATGCCATTTCTCTTCATATTCAAATATTCAAACTCACATATTCACATATTCAAATATTCAAACAAATATTCAAACTCTGTACAGGTAAAACATGTTCCATTATCTGACACTAACATTTTGGGTAATCCATGTGTACTGAAAGACATTCTCAGTTTCTCAACTGTAATTTGGGAAGTGGCATGTGTGACAGGATAAACTTCCATCCACTTGGAATGAGAATCTACCAGAATTAGGAACATTCTTCCTAAGGGCCCTGCGTAGTCTACATGAAGTCTTTTCCAGGGTGAGCCCGGCCACTCCCACGGGTGCACCTGTGGCTCTACCTTCTCAGGCCAACCCTTTAATATGTACTCATGTACCGTGGAGAGTGTTATGTCATGTGATGTCCACTTCCGAATTTGTGCTGCACTTACAGGCGAAATCATCCATTAAGTCCATCATTAACCCTCTGGGGTCTGAGGGGTTTTCTGGGTCCTGGAGGTGTTCTGACATGCTCTGACATTTGTGCTTATTTCTGTTACTTGGGACATTTTCGTGGCAAGTGTGCTCATAACGTAAGAGACGCTGGCGCGACCACAACATTACATTTGCCATTTGATGTTGGGCAATGTAAGCGGAACGAAACGGAGCTTCTCGTTATTGTGTGGTTGACGGACCGTTTATCAGTTTGGACCAATGCAGCGCGAGCCGATCTTGATCGAGCAGCACTGTTACTACACAGCGAGATCCAGTAAAGAAAGCATTTGAATTCGCCACTGAAGTAATAACATCGCTGCGAGATCTAGTGAGAAACATTCACATTTCTCCGTTATTAACGGATCAAACAGCGCTGACGTGGAAACCAGGAGACACATTGTGCCATGAATGAACTATCCAGTGTCCACAGATGCAACATTCACCATGGCTTTACTGTAGTAACACTACTCACTGTAACCATGGAAGTGTGGCAGGAATAGTAACGTTAGGCTATAATGCTTTCAAGTAACATTACGTCGGTTTTATTTTGACATTATGAATACAATTGCTGCCCTCAAATGTTAATCTGAAATCAAATAAACCTGTTTATAACTACTACAATATTACATTTCATTTTGTCCAAGGAGCTGTTTTGTTTTATATGCTCTTAAGAAAAGTCAAGTCAAGCTCCATCATTGCTCAAAGTAAAAAAATATCATACTTTATGATGTTAGTTTTAATAAAAATATAATTAAAAAAGTTAAATCAAGAAAATTTCTCTTTCATTTCTTTCTTTTTGCTGTATCGAAGTGTTTGATACCCACATTGAGATCGCTCGTTTCATGGAAAGCAAACAAAAGGTCATCCCTGCGCTTGAGGATGAAAAATGGTTGAGTGACTTGTCATTTTTGTGTGACATAACAGAGCACCTCAACACTCTAAATGTAAAACTCCAGCGTCGAAGGCAGCTGATCACTGAAATGCGAGACTCCGTAAAGGCGTTTCAAATGAAACTGCGTCTGTGGGAGGGCCAGATGCGCCAAGGCAACCCGTCGCACTTTCCTGTTTGTCAGTCAGTCAGGGACACGGTAACAGTCCTGTTCCCGGCTAAAGTGTATGCCGACAAATTGAACACACTGAAAGTGGAATTCTGCCGGAGATTTGCTGATTTTGAAAGACAGAAATTCAACCTTGACCTGTTCGCGAATCCATTTGCAGTAGATGTTGACACTGCGCCCGAGCACTTACAGTTGGAACTCATCGAAATGCAATGTAACACTCATCTAAAGAGCCGGTACGAGTCAGTTGGGGCAGCTGAGTTTGCACCTGAATCAATGCCACAGCTTCGCCTTCACACTGCACGCATGATGTCTATGTAAGGAAGCACCTACTCATGTGAGCAGATGTTCTCCAACCGGAAGTTGACCAAGACATCCCACAGATCGCGCCTCACGGACCAGGATCTGGTCTCGTGGCCCTGTGAAAGGAAAGGATAAGTGGCCATGGCAAAGGACATTAACCCTAGAATAGACAAGATCGTTTCTAAGAAAAGATGCAGAGTGTCTGGTAAGAGTAAAAAAAAAAAAGCCTAATTTGCATGTGTCTTCAAGTTCAAGTTGTCTTTTGAAAGTGAGAGCTACTAAAATAAGCCAAATAATACAATTTTCAGATGTCATTTGTTATCTTTATACATTTATATAATTGTCCACCATTTGTTGAATGGTTTGCTTTTTCAAACAGTTTTTCTGAATTCCATGAGTTGTTTTTAAGCACTGTTTTGTTTAACTGACAGCTGGCATCATGCCCAGTGCATGTTTCCTTTCAAGTTAAAGTTGTCTAATCAAAAAGTAAGAGCTACCAAAATAAGCCTAATCATACAATATCAGATACCATTTGTTGTCTATCTACCATATGGTATTTTTATCTATCTTTTGTTGACTATTTTGCTTTATCAACCAATTTTTATGAAATTGAAATAGTTTTTAAAGTACTGTTTTGTGCAGTTATGCTGGTCAGAGACCCTACATCTGTGAGATCATACATCACTCTCACATTTCTTGTTTTGATAAAGATAAAAAAGCCTCCAGTGACACAAATATGTTTTAATTTTTCAGCATCTTTTCAAAATGTAGCCAAATGTAGCCAAAAAAGCTAACCCTAACGCAAGAAGGCCAGCTACACATCTGACCTGAAGTTCAGAACCTGAAATTGCCAGAAAAAGGATTCCCAAGTAAGTCACAAAAGACAAAAGAATGGTTTAACACATGAAAATGCAATAATTAAGATATTTTTGATGAAATCTCTGAGCTTTCTGACCATTCAGCATATTTACGTAGCTTTGCCTTTAAACCGTAGCCTGGCTAACGCCAGACCCAATTCTCGTTGAGACTCATCTGGGAACCACATGCGCATTTTCTCGTATTTGAGGCGTGGTTTACGAATGCCCGGCGCCGTTTATTGGGTGCTAAGAATGTCTATCAAATGCGCCTGTACATAGCTCATAGCCAATCGTTTCCATTATACCAGATGACGTATGTAGAGACGCCAAAAGCTGCTCTTTTTTCAAAATAAACTTGCGTTCTAAACTACTTAGAACAATATCTAAGGCTGCATCAAAAGGTAGCTTCGCGTGAATCGCGTCTGCTGCCATGTTGAATCCATAGATATAAACAAACTGCTTAGTTGTGTCGCATGTCGTCATCGTCTTGCTGCTCCCTCCCCGTTCTGTGATTGGTTCCCTAAACGAGGCGAAAATCTGGTCCATGGTCTCCAGACTGCCTTTCAGCGTGAATAAAATCACGCTGCGCAAAGGCAGTATGGGGAAACCCAGGCTATTTAAACCGTGTAGCGCATCCAATTGTACTTTTTCTTTGTTTTCCTAGAAAGAAAACATTCTCAGATAACATCTACTCATCAGATGATGAGGCACCAGAACCACCAACCCTTAAAAAAAGAAAAATTGCGGACAAAGTGTTCCTCCAGCACTTCCAAAACGCACCAAAAAAAAAGGTAATGGAAAATAATAATAATAATCCAATCCAATCCTCCTTTATTTAATGGTTCGCCGGGTGGACGTCCTGTGGCGACGGGAGCGGCTCCCGCGGATGTGGGCGGCCCAGGCGGTGGCGGTCTTTGCGGGGCCGGCGTGGTGAGCACCGCTAACATCCACAAACGCTTTACAGTAAATAAAGCAATACGCATGAACCGGAGGTGGAAGGTTGTTCACAGTAAACAATGCACGCATAATCTGGGATCAAAAAGTAAAACCAAAAGGTCTCTTTGGCGGACATCTAAATTTCCGAAGTTTAAAATAAAAAAGCGATCAAATTATCCACATGATGACTGAATCAAATCTGGATTATTTCTGCCTGTCCGAAACTTTGCTGCATAAAAATCCCCTACTGCTGCGCTTCTAGTTCCGGGGTACGTCTCCTACAGGTGAGATAGAGCTGATGCCAAAGGTGGAGGGGTAATGATCTATGCGAGATTGTCTTCTTCAGTCATGTCAATGTCTCTTAGGATTTCTACATCCACAGGGCCAGCAACATCATTTATTTTATCAATTTTCTCTTCTCCTATTCCTTCCTCATTACTTTTATTCACGGTTTCTTTTTGATTAGCTCTTTCATCATTCTCAGACGATTCCCTGTCTTTTTCCTGATGATTTTCATTGTCCTCCTTATCTTTTTGTCCCTCATCTCTTTCAATATCACTTCGTGTTCTACATTCTCTGGACACGCTCGAGCAAGATGCCCTCCTTGTCCACATTTGAAACATTTCATTGTTTCCGATGTGGCGTAAATCACGTAATCAAACTCGTCAATCCTGAACTCTATTGCGAGATTTAACTCCACGCTCTCATTGTTCATGTACACTTGTCTTCGGAAAGAAACGATGTGTTTTAACTGCGCCGATTTACAATTTATGGCAATCTTTTTAAACTGGGAAACAATTTTTCCATGTCTGGCCAATTATCTCTGAATCACTTCATCTTTTATAAAAGGTGGTACATTTCACAACAAGATCTTTTTTGCCGTTTGCATCAAAGGCATTACCGTTGTCTAAGAATCATTTATCACGATTCCATTCACGACAATCTCATTTACTTTGTTCACATCATCCAAGAACAAAACAACTGCACTGATCATCCTAGATGCTGACAAAATACTTTTGTAACCCACAACTTGCGCGACTGCCATGCTGCACTCCTCTATTGAGCAGCGTTCCGCGGGGATGACCTTAATGCCATTCCGCTGCGTTAGCTTATCAAGTGGTACGTTTTCGGACGCTGCCATTTCAAACAGCACACGCTGAACAACAGCGCTTTACTTTCCCTGACTCCAGCACTAGATGGCCATTTTTGCTTGTCCCACCACAAAATTAAGCAGTTGACACACAAACTTTTTCTTTAGGACATATTTACATCCTAAAATGAAAATCTCTTCTGAGAATAAATCTTTTAAAACAGAAAACAGTGGTTCAAGTCTATAACAGCTTAAAAAAGCATGAAAAATAGTTTCTCTGTCATCACAAAAAGGACACTTATTACCAGTGCTTTCAGGATTTAAAGCAGAAGTAAAATCATTGACTGCAATAACACCATGAACAATTCTCCATTGTAGGTCTCCTGTTTTTTGGTCAATGGTGGTTTGTAAAAAACTCTCCATTCAATTTTTTTGTCTTCATTCAACTTAAAAAAACCACGCCAAGGTGTATCTATCCTATTATTCAACTTTTTCTTGTTAAAAACAATTACACAGTACTTATACAAAAGCTTTCTGTCACAGGAAAAAAAATCAACACATAAAGAACTTGTTCAAGATAAAAACCAGCACACCCATCCAACTTAAGAGAAAAAAAACAAACCCGGAAAACACTCTTCCGAGTCTGGATTACACAGTTTGTTTTTATAGTCCAAAGTCTCTCTTGATCACTTAGAGCAGATTCCCATCTCTGAAGAAGTTGTGCTATAACGCGAGTGGAATTTATTTGAAAAAAATGCCGCGCGTCAAAAAACTGGCCGATGCCCATCTTTATGCAAATTAATTCAGTTGAACGCGATGCGGCTATCCAATAGAAGCAAGCACATGGAGACGGGGGGAAGTCTCTCGCGGGTCCTTTGTTCTAGACTGGCCGCTGGCTCAAAACCACGCCCATAGCGGTAAACTAGAGGAACTCCCATCAACGTACACATGTGGGGAGGCGTCGCGACACCACGCGAAATTCATGTCGGACAAGTGGATCAGCACCGTCTCACACACACACACACACGGCGCCGCCCTTCCACTCACGTCACTTTTTTAAAATCCCCTACAGCGCGAAACATGAGTCCCGCAAACGCGGCGCCGAGGAGCTTGTATGTAATCGGAGGACAAATGGCTCCTTAGTTTCAAAATGGTTTGGGTAAATAAAGGCGTTTGTCTAGCGTTAGAAGCTCATTTGAAACATTGCTGCGGCTCATTTAAGAAAATGACAGCTCCGAACCAAAGAGACGCCGCTTTAGTTTGAGGTAGTGCTAACAATAATAAAGAAAGATGATGATCATCATTGTCTTGTCTTTTGAAAATCATATTTCAAATGTCACAAGAACAGCCTTTTTCCACCTTAGAAACATTGCTAAGCTACGTAATATGCTATCAGTTTCTGATGCAGAAAAGTTAGTTCATGCATTCATGACCTCGAGACTAGATTACTGTAATGCTTTATTAGCTGGTTGTCCTGCATCCTCAGTAAACAAGCTACAGTTAGTCCAAAATGCAGCCGCTAGAGTTCTTACTAGATCAAGAAAATATGATCATATAACACCGATCTTATCATCTCTACACTGGTTACCTATTAAGTTCCGTATCAATTACAAAGTATTGTTACTGACCTATAAAGCCCTAAATGGTTTAGCTCCTGTGTATTTAAGGGATCTTCTATCGCCATATAATCCATCGCGCTCTTTAAGATCGCTAAATTCGAGGCTTCTGGTCGTACCTAGGATAACTAAGTCCACTAAAGGAGGGAGGGCGTTTTCACATCTAGCTCCTAAACTCTGGAATAGCCTTCCTGATACTGTCCGAGGTTCAGACTCGCTCTCCCAGTTTAAAACTAGATTAAAGACGCATCTCTTTAGCCAAGCATTCACATGATGCATCTCATACCTTTTATACTACAGTTAAATCAGATCAAATGCATTCATATTATGAACAGCAGCTACGCTAATTATTTCCCATCTGCCTTTTTGTTGTTATCTCGGGACGCCTGTCCCTATAACTCAAATAGAGTTCGTCAGCTCCAGTTATGTATCCAGCCTCTCATGGAGACTTCAGATGCCCCAACGCCTGTGATGAGACGACTCGACGCCTGTGAAGAGACGACCCAACGCCGGCGATATGTTATGCCCTAAATTTTATGATTAACTAACTGTATTTTTGTATGTATATTTTGAAATGCATTTTCTGTAAAGCTGCTTTGAAACAATATGTATTGTGAAAAGCACTATACAAATAAACTTGAATTGAATTGAATTGAATCATCACCTTATCTGTTACCACTGAAATGTATTTGTAATGTATTTCCATATTTAAGCGCTGTATCACACAAGTTGCAGCTTACTGTACATGTGTCATTCTTGTTGGTGAAATGGTCCCACACACTACTCTTCCTCGCACGCTTCTTCCTCCCGTCGTCTGCCCTGGCTCTATCCTCGAGTGTGTTAGCCTGTAGCCTTTAATTTTCGCAAACCTTGTGAGCGTGCGAACCCAAACGCTGTGACCTCGCGACACATGTTTTTATTGGTTTATTAAGTACAAACAGGCAAGTTATGAAAAATTGAGTGAGGGATTTGCTCACTTCACACAAAAAGATCTTGGAATGAGACGGCTAACTGTAGTAGTGTCACAGGTCGGGGCGGGCCAAGCCAGACTGCACCCACCCCTGAAAACCGGGAACCACCTCGAGGAACGGGTCAAGGACCAGACGGACAAGGGAATAAAAATAATGACAATACTTTATTATATTAAAATTGGTCAATTGTCTAAGTCCTAATTAAAACTTCTTCTTGCCGCCAGGGCAGTTCACGCGTCTCTGGACCTCCTGGGATGGGAGGAGGGGAACGATACTGATGGGCCGGGGGCTCGTTGAAGGGGGCTCAGGGGAGGTCCTCGCGCCGTCCAGGTAGGTCGCTCGGTAGGTACTTCTCCACGGGACTCAAGCGGGGGTCGGGGTCATACGAACCCCATTCGGACTGGAACCAGGTAGGTATGCAAGTGTGGGGGGCGGGCGAGTCACTGGAACGATATGGCAAGGTTTAACTGTTCGACAGTATATGAACACTCAGCTGAGGTACCTTTCTTTCCGTTTCCAAGCCGATGCTTCCAATGGAGGACGTGTGGAGACCACCAGACGGGGAGGACACTTTGGACGAAAACACTCCACTTCGTTGAGCCCGGAAACAGTACAGGAAAGTCTTAACGGTTTCAACAGTACATGAAACTTCAACTGATATACCTCTCTCTTCCTCTGAACAGGGCAAAGGCTTCCAATAGGGGCGTGTGGAGACCACCAGGCAGGTAGAGCACTTTGGACGAAAACACTCCGCTTCGTTGAGCACTGAAACAGTACAGGAAAGTCTTAACGGTTTCAACAGTACATGAAACTTCAACTGATATACCTCTCTCTTCCTCTGAACAGGGCAAAGGCTTCCAATAGGGGCGTGTGGAGACCACCAGGCAGGTAGAGCACTTTGGACGAAAACGCTCCGCTTCGTTGAGCACTGAAACAGTTGAGGAAAGTCTTAACGGTTTCAACAGTACATGAAACTTCAACTGATATACCTCTCTCTTCCTCTGAACAGGGCAAAGGCTTCCAATAGGGGCGTGTGGAGACCCCCAGGCGGAGAGGACACTTTGGACGGAAACACTCCACTTGGCTGGACACTGGAACAACACAGCACGATTTTTACAGTTCCGCGATGCGTGAAGCGCTCAGCATTAACAGAGCCGGGTCTGCGCACAGAGGAAATTGGACTCTGGCTTTATCAACTTTCATTTGGAGACAGCGGGTGGAAGACTGTATGGGAAGAGTGCACGGCAGACTTCTATTACTTCTCCACACAACAATTTTCACTTCACAGCACAAACCGGGTGAATCGTCACTTTAGGCACTGTAATTCCACTCACACACCGTGCATTAGGGCCCGCACTCACCCACCGGTCTTTCTCCCTCCAGGTCGAATCTCGTCTTTGGCTAGGGCTCGACGTCGCTCCAGGAAAAGCAGAAGAATGGTGCAGCGGTTGTTACATTCGGCAAAGAGAGGACTGCAGTTGGAGACAGATCAACAATTCACTCGGTGTAATAATTCACTCGTGCCACACACTTCCAAACCCTCAACACCACTTCAGTGTTAGTGCATATAAACAACGGATCCAATACTCATCACTTGCGTCTTTCCCACTGCTGACGATATTCCTTAGGTCTTCGCTGACGAATCCTTCACTCCTTCCTTTCTCTTCCTTAGCTTCGATCTTCGTCCCTCCACAGCCCAGCCTCAATAAAAAGAACGACCCGCTGACAAACACACAGTACCACACGGGAGGAGAACCACCCCACAGTCTGTGTTCTCTCTGTTTTTAAAGCCCCATCTGAACATGTGTCCCTCTCACAGCGTTCCCTGTAATTGCCCCACACCTGCTGTCACTCAGGCAATTGGCCTCGCTGCCATGGCAACAAATTCGCAGTGCATTCACCAGGATCTTGGTCCTGTTCAGGTTTTTGTCACCCCGTGACATACCCCCCTGCCAAAACGTTCTAGTCCCTAGAACGGGATCCGGACACCCAGTCTCCATACCTGGCTGGGGGTTGCCCCCGGTTCTCCCGTTGGGATCGCCTTGGCGGGGAGTTAGGTTCTTCTGGCCTTGGTGGATAGTTCGGTTCTTCTGGCTTTGGTGGGGAGTTAGGTTCCTCTGGCCTTGGCCTTATACCCAGCCCCTGAGGGGCCACAGCCCATCCCACCACGGGAGGCATCCACGCTGGTTCAACCGGAGGTCTCTCTACAGCTGGTTTGGGGTAGTTTGGACAAGGGCGCATCAGGTTTCGGTGGAGCACCCGCTCTGGACCTTCTCTCCTTCGGGACGGATTGCATACACCGGCTGATCGAGATGCGGCTGTCGTTGGACCACATACGGCTGGGGCTCCCACCGATCACTAAGTTTGCCCTTTCCTTGTCGCCGGTTATCTCGCACCAGAACTCTTTCGCCAGGCAGTAGCGGTGCACTTCGAGCCGTACGGTCATACAGCCTTTTGTTCTTGACTGCGGCTTGATTGATTCGGCCCGAGACCCGTTCGTAGGCCAGTTGAAGGCGTTGATGGTGTCTGGCCACCCACTCCGTTACACCGCCTCCCTCTTCAGCGGCCGCAGTCCCCAGCAGTAGGTCAGCCGGTAGTCTCACATGCCTTCCGAACATCAGGTAGGTCGGTGCATACCCGGTCGTGCTGTGGATGCTGTTATCATACGCCTGGACCATCGCCGGGAGGTTGTCAGCCCAATGCCCCTGTTGGTTGTTCTCCAAGGTCCCCAAGAGACCGAGCAGCGTCTGGTTAAACCTCTCGCACCCTCCGTTCCCCTGAGGATGATAGGGCGTCGTATGGGTCTTCTTACATCCGTACAGTTGGCACAACTCATGTACTACCCTGGATTCAAAATTTGGCCCTTGATCTGAATGGAACACTTCAGGACACCCGAAGGGCTGGATGACGTGCCTCCACAGGGCATTAGCGGTGGTAATGGCGGTTTGGTCCAGAGTTGGGATGGCCCAGGCATATTTAGTGAACAGGTCGGTGATCACTAAAAGGTTTTGAATGCGATCGACCGGCCGACCCAGCGTCAGATAGTCCATAGCTAGGATATGCATCGGTGCTCTGGCTCGAATTGGGACCAATGGAGCTCGTGTCTCTTTCCTGGCTTTAAACAAGGTGCAGCGCGGGCAGCCCTGCAGGTAAGTCCTCGTGGTTCCCTCCATCCCAGGCCAGTAAAAGTGGCGTCGCAGGAGTGCCGTCGTCCTCTCCCTTCCTTGGTGACCAAGCTTGGTGTGATAAGCCTCCAGCAGAGCGTGACATCTTCCCTCGGGGACCACCACTTGACAGATCGGGTCACCCGAGCCTGAGTCCTGGAGGGACCGACAAATCACCCCCTCCTTCAGGTGGAGCCTCTCCTTCTGGCCCAGCAGGCCCCTCACGATTCGGGTTTGAGCCCGGCGTCCCGCACCCTCCGGCCACTTGTCCTGTTCCAGCCAGACCCGGACCAGTGACAGGTCCTCATCCTCGCCCTGCAGCATCCTCCAGCGCTGTGGGTCCCATCCCCAACTTGCGGGCGGTTCCTCCGATGGTGGTCCCGGTGCCTCCACAATGCCCACCATCATTCCCTCGTCACGGTCCACCTCAAGCATGGGTCCCGGACCCTCCGATCCTCCTTCGGGCCACCTAGACAGTACATCAGCGTTTGTATGTTCCCTTCCTGGCCGGTACTGAAGCTGGTACTCAAAGTTGGCCAGTTGTGCCACCCACCTCTGTTCCACCGCCCCCAGCTTGGCAGTTTGCAGGTGTACCAGTGGATTGTTATCAGTCACCACGGTCACCTTTGCTCCCCATAGGTAGTCCTTGAACTTCTCACTGAGCGCCCACTTCATGGCCAGTAACTCAAGCTTGAAGGAGCTATAGTTGGCATCGTTCCTCTCCGCGGTGTGTAAACTCCGGCTCGCATAGGCAATGACTCTTTCCTCCTCCTGTTGTTTCTGAGCTAAGACAGCCCCCAAGCCCAAGTGGCTGGCGTCGGTGTAGAGGATAAAGGGCTGGGTGAAGTCGGCGTATGCCAGAATGGGTGCTTGCAACAACTCCTGCTTGAGCCTCTGGAAGGCGGTCTCGCATGCTGGATCCCACTGAATCACTGGGGACCCTCGGCCCTTGGTGTGTCCCGTTCCACCCAGCAGCTGGTTCATGGGTTTGGCGATCTTAGAGAAATCTTTAATGAAGCGCCGGTAGTACCCTACAAAGCCGAGGAAGGATCGAACCTGGCGCACGGTCTTCGGGGCAGTCCACCCCTGTACAGCCGACACCTTCTCCGGGTCCACAGCGATTCCTGCAGCGCTCACAATATGGCCCAGGAACTTTACCTCCTTCCGAAAAAGCTGACACTTATCCGGTTGGAGCTTCAGCCCGTACTTCTCGAGGGAGCGGAACACTTGCTCAAGGTGCTGAAGGTGAGTCTCGAAGTCAGGGGAATAGATAATCACGTCGTCCAGGTACACAAGAGCGGTATCCATTAGCTGGCCCCCCAGACAGCGCTGCATCAGCCGTTGGAACGTGGCGGGGGCGTTGCAGAGGCCGAACGGCATCCGGTCCCACTCATATAACCCGAAAGGAGTCGTGAAGGCCGTCTTCTCCCGGTCCCGCTCGTCTACCTGCACTTGCCAGTATCCGCTCGCCAAGTCTAGCGTGGAATACCAGGCCGCCTGTGTGAGACTTGTGAGTGAATCCTCAACTCGAGGCAATGGAAAAGCATCCCGCTTCGTCACTCGGTTCAACCTCCGATAATCCACACAGAATCGCCATGCGCCTGTTTTCTTCCTCACCAGAACAATCGGGGCCGCCCAAGGGCTACTGCTCTCGCGGATGATCCCTTTATCCAGCATCCCCCGCAGAAGAGCCCGATCCTCAGCATATAATGTTGGGGGTACCGGTCGGTAGCGCTCTCTACTAGGCGTGGCTTCTCCAGTGGGAATTTGATGCTGAACGATGTTAGTACACCCGTAGTCCTCGTCGTGGGTGGAGAACAACTGTGGCCATTTTGATAGGAAAGCCTTGAGCCGTCTTGTTTGTTCCGCCTCCAGTCCTTCTCCCTGTAGGGACTCACCCCCAAGGTGGGCCGGCAGTCCTTCTCCAGCCTCTCTTCTGTGTGTCCCCGTCTGCGCCAACGCAACCTCCACTACGGTCGGGCCCACTTGACTGAACTTGACTCCTCCTGGATCTTGCACTTGCTGGGGTAACACTGAGGTAACTCGGGCTAGGCACTGATGACGATGCAGTTGGATCGGGAAAGGGTTCGTGTTCCGGACTCTCACCCGGACTCGGCTGCCTTGGGCGGATGCCAGTCCTCTGGCCACTTCCACCTTAGGAACGTCGTTGTGCGGTTCCACCAGCACCCACTCTTCCGGGTGGTAAAGTCTAGGAGGTACCCGGACCCAGACCATCGCCTCGCTTCGAGCCGGGATTGGACAACGCATAGCGACAAGCCACTCTTCCAGTGCTCACCCGGTCCCCCTGCTGTTCGGCCAGGCAAACTCGGCGACAGTCAGCTCTAATGCGATCCCATTCCCTGCCTTCAGGCGTTGTAATGGGCCGAGCCGGCCCGCTCTGGAACAGCCCCTCCCAGCATTCAGAGTGACTTGCGACCCCCGTGTCCAACAGACACTGCACCTTCTGGCCATTGACTTGAACCATGATGACCGGACAACGGCCCACCAGGCGTTCCTTAGACAGTTTGGAAGACGAGGGGTCTAAAAAGGGGGTCCCGACCACTTGACCCACAGTGGCCGGAGACTCTAAAAACCCCCCTTGCGAAGCGCGTCTGGAAGGGCACTGACGAACGTAATGTCCGGCTTCTCCACTACCGTTGCAGATAGGACGCCCCTGTTCGTCCCACTGGAATCGGGGACCCGTGGGTCGAGTGAAATGACGTTCTGGAGGGCGACTCCCGTCGGAGTAGGCTCGCTCCCCGCGGTGAGGGCAATGAATGGAGGCGTTCTCGGCGGAGTTCTTCGACGACAGACTTAGACAGTTCAGACATTTGCTCACGGATATCCCTTTTTAGTTCTTCCCGGAGGGCATGCTTCCAATCGGAAGTAACAGGGGCCGAAGGCCCACTGACAGCGTTCGCAGCCAGACAGCTGGGGGGATCCATACCTTCGGTGTGGTCACGCTCGAGGGCTAGAGCCTCTTGCCGCAGCTCTTCGAACGTGAGGTCAGGCTTCCGTCTCAGTTGCACCCGCAGACTCTGACGCACGGGACCCTCCCGTAATCCCAACAGAAACTGATCTCGCAGTAGGGTTTCCTCGTCCCCCAGGCCGTGATCCTGTCTTCTCCTTAGCCTGGTAAACTGTTCCCTCAGTTGCAACGTGAATGGCCGAACAGTTTGTCGAGGCCCTTGCCTACAATTAAAGAATTGTGTTCTCAGGACAGCTACCGGGGTGGTGTCTCCGTATTGCCCCGTGAGAAAATCAAAGATGGCTTGGACCGTGATGCGGGTTGCTTCCGGCGCTGCCTGTACTTCTCTTCTTGCTTCTCCTTCCAATGAATTTAGCACAAACTGTACCTTCTGAGGGGCGCTTAGCCCTTGGAGCCCTGCCAGGTATTCAACCTGGGTCTTCCATGCAGACAGGCTCAATTCTGACCCTAGACCTCCGTACTTCTGGGCCCACGGGGCCCCCATAAAGAAAGGCATAACTGGCTGTCGGGCCACTGGCTCTTCTTCTTCTGCCATCTAGGTCCTTGATCGCTCCACTCGAGGTGGTAACCCTGCCGACTTACGCCGAGTTCTGTCACAGGTCGGGGCGGGCCAAGCCAGACTGCACCCACCCCTGAAAACCGGGAACCACCTCGAGGAACGGGTCAAGGACCAGACGGACAAGGGAATAAAAATAATGACAATACTTTATTATATTAAAATTGGTCAATTGTCTAAGTCCTAATTAAAACTTCTTCTTGCCGCCAGGGCAGTTCACGCGTCTCTGGACCTCCTGGGATGGGAGGAGGGGAACGATACTGACGGGCCGGGGGCTCGTTGAAGGGGGCTCAGGGGAGGTCCTCGCGCCGTCCAGGTAGGTCGCTCGGTAGGTACTTCTCCACGGGACTCAAGCGGGGGTCGGGGTCATACGAACCCCATTCGGACTGGAACCAGGTAGGTATGCAAGTGTGGGGGCGGGCGAGTCACTGGAACGATATGGCAAGGTTTAACTGTTCGACAGTATATGAACACTCAGCTGAGGTACCTTTCTTTCCGTTTCCAAGCCGATGCTTCCAATGGAGGACGTGTGGAGACCACCAGACGGGGAGGACACTTTGGACGAAAACACTCCACTTCGTTGAGCCCGGAAACAGTACAGGAAAGTCTTAACGGTTTCAACAGTACATGAAACTTCAACTGATATACCTCTCTCTTCCTCTGAACAGGGCAAAGGCTTCCAATAGGGGCGTGTGGAGACCACCAGGCAGGTAGAGCACTTTGGACGAAAACACTCCGCTTCGTTAAGCACTGAAACAGTACAGGAAAGTCTTAACGGTTTCAACAGTACATGAAACTTCAACTGATATACCTCTCTCTTCCTCTGAACAGGGCAAAGGCTTCCAATAGGGGCGTGTGGAGACCACCAGGCAGGTAGAGCACTTTGGACGAAAACGCTCCGCTTCGTTGAGCACTGAAACAGTACAGGAAAGTCTTAACGGTTTCAACAGTACATGAAACTTCAACTGATATACCTCTCTCTTCCTCTGAACAGGGCAAAGGCTTCCAATAGGGGCGTGTGGAGACCACCAGGCAGGTAGAGCACTTTGGACGAAAACGCTCCGCTTCGTTGAGCACTGAAACAGTACAGGAAAGTCTTAACGGTTTCAACAGTACATGAAACTTCAACTGATATACCTCTCTCTTCCTCTGAACAGGGCAAAGGCTTCCAATAGGGGCGTGTGGAGACCACCAGGCAGGTAGAGCACTTTGGACGAAAACGCTCCGCTTCGTTGAGCACTGAAACAGTACAGGAAAGTCTTAACGGTTTCAACAGTACATGAAACTTCAACTGATATACCTCTCTCTTCCTCTGAACAGGGCAAAGGCTTCCAATAGGGGCGTGTGGAGACCCCCAGGCGGAGAGGACACTTTGGACGGAAACACTCCACTTGGCTGGACACTGGAACAACACAGCACGATTTTAACAG